>JAYESA010000004.1:103060402-103367902 GCA_036927795.1 Iris macrosiphon
CTTGCTGCACTGTAACTTCCCATAACACCACCACAATATTTCACAGCCACACTCTTGCACACAGTACTGTCTGTTCACTCTATTGCTACTACTGCTATTATTTTTCCAGTCCCAAGTGTACTCGAGTTACTGCTGCTGATACCTGTGTAACAGTTTCATCAGGTACTCGAGCTAACACCTACATCACTTGAACTTCCTTCTATCCTCATTATTGTTGTTCTCAGTTTCTCCACCTTAATTTCAAACCCCAAATACCCCATGAACTCGAGCTCCCTTCACTTCTTCTTAATTTTCCTCCACTTCACCCGAGCATTTAAAAACTTGAACATTGATATCAATCTATATACTGTTACTCACCCACACACCCAAACCAGAGCACAGACAGCTATGCATAAGTGCACACACTAGCACACAATACACACTCTCTCACACATACCCCAGGTCCGAACCCGACCCCCCTTCTAGTCTCACCTCACTGCATTCAACTTCCTTTCACTCTTGCACTACCTTGTGCATTTGTACAGGGAATAACCTCACTCCAAACCAACTCCCATAGCCTTCATCACCACCACAACAACAACATTAACTGACAACAACAACAATAGTATAACAGACAACAAGTAGCAGCTACTACTTCACACAAGCTTGGCAATATACCAAACACCTTAACCTTAAACCCATAATACCCAAGATACACATCCAAATAGAATGCTAAACCCCCCAATCCTCCATATTAATCATTCACACATATCAAATACTCATATATATAACTAATGCAACTAGTTACACTAAGAATTGAAGAGAATATACACAAATCATCCAAAATGAGCCCCGTATCACCCCGTATCACACTGTATCATGATACGGCCTATTCGTGTCCAATTGTGGATACGTAGCTAGCCTCACAACACTCTAACAAACCTAATTAGGTCCACTAAACCTAATGACAAAAACTTTGTGTGCCAATCTCGGATTTCCTCCAAATTTGACACCAAACACTATGTAAAAGTCTCCAAATAGGTCAAATGAAGTCCAAGCTTCTCCCCATGGGTAGCCCTAATGTATGGATGAATTCTAAATGATTAATTATACTATTTAGATGTAAATATAAACTCTAATCTCAGATTTTACCTATTGGGAGATGGATTCCCAATACAAAGGCACTAGTAGACACAATCCTCAAGAATGGACACCTCTTTCAAGCTTCTCTTCTTCCAATGCTTCCTCTTTGCTAATCCAAGCTCAAGCCTTATTAGGATGACAATAGGAAAGTGTTGGAGATCAATTTGAAAATGGAAGAGGTTGGGTCTTCTTCTCAAATAGAGAGAGAAATGAGAAAATAGGGTTTGTTAGAGGTTATTAATGAATCAAATGATGGGTTTATATATGAAATAGGACCAACCACTATTCCTAACCCTAATGCAATATAAAATGCTCAATAAGCCCTCACAATTAGTCATGAAGGTTTAGTTAGGAAAGGGATTTAATTAAAGGTAGGTTCTAATGATTAAAAGAAGGATTGCTAACCATTTTTCTCTAATTAAATGGGTAAATCATGACTAACTAATTGGGTGCACTAATTGTGTCATGACAAGTCTAGTTTGGTCAAATAGGTTCACTAATAACTAGTCTAACTAATGGCTAACAACTAACCATTAACTATATAAAATATATATAAACATACGTAGCAATACTAATTATTGAAAAAAAAAATACCATTCAATATAATAATTATGAAATACCATTCACAATATTACTAATAATAGAAATAGACAAAACTATCCCTCTCAAGAAAAGTGGTAGTGACATTAGGTCCATCGGGACAAGTCCATGTTGTCCCCTACCCAAATACAATCGAAAAGATAAACAAGATTTAAGATTGAGCCCGACCCAACCTATACTAAGATCGGCTCTTGGGTGGGTCGACCTTAAACTCAGGCCATTTTGCAAACATCGAGCCAACCTTAACCAATTTATCATCCCTATGCATACAAGTTAAAATGTGTATCCTTTTTTGTATCAAGGTGTCTATCGGGCTGGACTGAGCGGCTCAAGCCCAAAGTTGACCGAGTTTGACCGGTTTTAGGCTGGGCCGGGCTTTTAAAACCAATCTTCAAACCCAATCCCGACCTAGACCAGGGTAGCTTCGGGCCGGACTAGACCTGACCCACGGGTCGACCAATTTATATATATATATATATATATATATATATATATATATATATATATAATACTATATTTATATGCATTTATAATACAAAATGAAATGGATTGAGTAGTTATGTGGAGAAACTATAAAGTTAGAGTTTGTCACATGTGATTCGATTTCCCCTATCTCCATTTACAATTTTGTGTGTGTATATTATTTGAATAGGGGGGAGGGGGATGGGGAGGCGCAGATTTACCTACTACATTTATATGCATTTATAAAATAAAATAAAAAATATTGAGTGGTTATGTGGAGAAACTATAAAGTCAAAGTTAGTTAAAGGTGGTCATGGGTTCGATTTTCCCCATCTCCATTTGTAATTTTAATTTTTGTGTATATTATTTGAATGGTAGGGACCAGCCTAGACTGGGTCTCCAATCGGGCATGTCCGGATCGGGTCGACTGGATTTTTAAGTTAGAACCGGTTCGGACCAGTTTTTCAACCGGGCAGAACAATCAGGCTGATGTCCTAGATCTAGCCCGGACCCGTTTACATTGTGGGCCTGGCCGGGTCGACTCGTTAACCGAGTCCGAGCAGACCCAGACTGGTATTGATCGGGCCAAATTTTGGACCGTCCGGTCCATTACAAACCTTTAATCTTTGATCTTTTTTTACTATCATACAACATTTTTATCTCCTTAAATAGTTTTTACCACTCAATATGGGCCAACAAACTTAACAAAATGACCTTGTATGTAATGACTGAAACACACATCACAAAGTTGAAGGAAAGATTGATCTAGTTGACACCATCTCAAAAGGGAAATAAATTTTAAATTCTTTGTCATAACTTAAAAGGAGAGAAAATATTCTATTACCCCAAGGAATATTCTACTCCCTAAGGATGCATTTCAAGGTGTATAATGGCCCAGGCGGGTCAGAACCATGTCCGATCAACGCCGATCTGGGTCAGGCCGGACCTGGTCAACGGATTGTCCCGTCTCGGCCTACAGACATAATGGGACCAGACTGGGTCTTCATTTTTTGACCCAAAAGTCTAGCCCGACCCGGTTCAAATACTGTCTGAACCGATTAAGCCCGCATAGCACAGTCGACCCGGCCCAGATCAGCCCGATCAACCCGGCTCAGACCAGTCCAGTTCGTCGACCCAGTTCAGACCCATTACTCCCGGTTGAAGTCTGGTCTAAAAAATTTATATATATATATATTAGGTTATTGGTTACCGAATATTGAACTTTGGAGAGAACTTGAAGTAGTAGACAAAAACTCAAAGACTTACGTGAAATTATCATGTCATTGTTATTTTTAGTATATAAAAATTAATTTATAGTCATTCAAATCATAAGTTAATATGGAATTATCATGTCGTTAGTATTTTTTAGTATATGACAATTAATTGATAGTCATTCAAAATGTTCAAAACATAAATGATAGTTATTTAAATTATATGACAATTAAATCTGTTTATAGTATATGATAATTAAATTCGTTTATAAAAATTAATATATTGTATAAATTTTTTTAATAATTCAAATTTGTTTAAAAACTTTGGATAATTAAATCTATTTAATATTCAAATCATGTCATTGGTCATTTTTAGTATATGACAATTAAATCTGTTTTAAAAATTAATTGATAGTCATTCAAATAATTAGAATATATGGTAGTTATTCAAAGATGATCATTTTTAATATATGACAATTAATTGATAGTCATTCAAGACATTCAAAGCATAAATAATATTTATTCAAATTATATGATAATTAAATCCGTTTATAGTATATGTCAATTAAATCTGTTTATAAAAATTAATATATTATATAAATTTGTTTAATATTCAAATTATGTCATTTGTCATTTTAGGTATGATAATTAAATCCATTTATAAAAGTTAATTGATAGCTATTCAAATTATTAACATATATGGTAATTATTCAAAGACGGTCATTTTTTAATATATGACAATTAATTTATAGTCATTCAAAACATTCAAAGCATAAACGGTAGTTATTCAAATTAATTGATAATTAAATCTGTTTAAAGTATATGAAAATTAAATTCATTATTAAAAATTAATATATTATATAAATCTGTTTAATATTTAAATTCGTTTAATATGACAATTAAATTTGTTTAATATTCAAATCATGTCATTGGTCATTTTTAGTACATGATAATTAAATTTATTTATAAAAATTAATTAATAGTCAATCAAATTATTATCATATATGGTAGTTATTCAAATTATGTTATTGGTCATTTTTGGTATATGACAATTAAATCCATTTATAAAAATTAATTGAAAGCCATTCAAATTATTAGCATATAGGGTAGTTATTCAAAGACGGCCATTTTTAACATATGACAATTAATTGATAGCCATTCAAAGCATAAATGGTAGTTATTCAAATTATATGACAATTAAATCAATTATAGTATATGATAATTAAATTCATTTATAAAAATTAATACATTTTATAAATTTGTTTAATATTCAAATTCTTTAAGTTTATAAAAACATGTTATATCAAAATTTTCAATTTAATTTTTTATTTTTTCCCTCCATTTATTTATTAAGTTTTTTTTAAAAATAAAATCGGGCCAACCCGGCCTGACCATGAACCGGTCATGTTCGGCTTGGCCCGCCCCCGACCGGGTCATGGGTCCGGACTAGATTTCTATTTCTTTCTTTCGTGCCGGACCTGTCTAACCCGTTTTCTCTCCCGGTGTAACCTCCGATTTCCAAATTTCCGAAATAATTAAATTTTAATTTAAATACCAAGTTATAAGATATTTTCTCCTTGAATTCTTGTATTTGATTTTTGACAATATTTGATTTTAGAAGGTGATTTAAAAATCTTTTATAAAAATCATTTTTTCTAAATGTCGCTTTCTTATAAAATAAATAGATGAATGATGATGTAAATATGATACTCTAGCTTCGAATATTTATTGGCTTGAAATCATAAAATTATTTGTTTAATAAAATTTTTGAAGGACTAGTTGTTTCATAATAAATTTTCATATCCATTTTGGAATAGTAAATAAATAAATTACATATTTTCTAGGGTTTTGAAATATGGGTTGATTAGTAGCTAATTTAATCAGTTAGCCTGGAAGCCTCTTAAAACATTTTCATAAATTATATTTTTTTATTAAATTATAAGTTTACCATCTTCCATTTACACCCTTATTTTTTCCCACATGAAAAACTCATTTATATATGATCTGGGCCATCCATTATTGGGCCAATCCTCACCCTTCATCCCACACTCTCTCTCCCTATTTAAGTCCCTCATCACCATTCCCAAGAAACCCTAACTAGCCCTCACAAATTCCCACAAGCCACAACCATCACCATTTTTGTGTGCTCGTGTCCGTGTGTCCAGCATTACCGTGTCAGCCGTGTTGGCCTCGGGTCCGACCCCGGGTGTCCTACCGTATCCATTCATTTCCTGTGTCCAGATTTACAATATTACAATCAGATTTTCGTGTCCGACACACCCGGACACATCCACCTCCACCACAGCAAACACCCAACCCTGTGTCCGACACACCCGGACACGTCCACCCCATACCACACAGCACCACCATCGTGTCCAGCTCTGGACACGAACCAAAACCCTGACACATACAGAGAAACCCTAACCCTAGATTTAGCCTCGCCGAGCCGGTGGCCGCGGATCACCCCCTCGTCGTCAAGCTCCGGTGGCTGCAGGACCTCCCCCTCAGCGTCGACCACCGCCGAGTTCGAGCACCCGCCGCCTCGTAGCCGCCGCCGCTCTCGAGTTCCACGTCGCCACCTCAGATCCAGAGCCGCCGCCGCCGCCGAGTTCGATCGCCGCCTCAGCAGACCGCGCCGACGCCTTGCCGACCGACCCTGGCGAGACCTCCTCCGCGTCGACGGAAGACTCCCCAAACGTGAGCCCCTCTTTCTCTTCCCCCTTTTCTTCTGTTCTGTGAAGTAATGGTTAAGTTAATTAGTTATATATTAATTAGTTAGTTAATAGATAATTAGTTTAGTTAATATCTGATTAGATTAGTTAATTAATTTATTAATCAGTTAATTATTTATTAATCGATTAATTATTTAATTAATCAGTAATTAATTTATAATTAGTAGTTAAGTATATAATCAGTAGTTAATTTATATTAGTTATTAATCAGTATTAATTTATTAATCAGTAGTTATTTGAAATCAGTTAATTAATTTCATAATCAATTAGTTAATTAATGTAATTAGTTTAGTGATAATGTAATTAGTTTAGTATATGTAAATAGCTAGTTTTATGTAATTAGTTATTTAGTTATGTAATAATTAAAAAGGGTTTTTGATTTTGTACAATATAATAAATCTTGGGGTTTATATTGTTAATAAAAATATAGTTTCAACAATAAAAAAAAAAATTAGTTCAAAATTTGTTTATTGGACTAGTAACCAATTTTTGCTATAGATATAAAAATATATGATGCCTTTTACATAAATTCTAGATTTTTTATAAATAAACTTTTAATTGTAATTATTGTTCAAAATAATTTCGAAACGGTTTTCATTAAACTAAGGTGTTACCTTAATTACAAACAAACGACCATTTCTCCTATTAGCCTGGTATCCTTATCTCGGTTTTCGTGCCGAACTCCGATCATGGACTTCTTTATATAGTTTCTAGCTATTTGGACTGCTCCGGACCCATTGGAATTAACTACTACTTCATTGGATCACCTTGAGAAGTGTGGCATTATGTACGTTCTTGATTGTTAATATACATATATAAAAATGTTTGATTGACATATATACACAAATATGTATTTTGGTATAAAATATATATATTTATATACCTCTATTTAGTGTATATACACATACACGTATTTTGTACAACTACTAATAGACACTTATATATATATTATATACGTTTTATTGGTATATACTCTGAGTGTAAATGTGTATTATATACGTATTCCTACTAGATGACCCTAGTTGACTAGAGCCATGCCTGGCATAGCCCTGAGGCCAGGGTATTGCTATTGTGTGTTAGTGTAGAATCTGATACAAGTGATATTGTTATATGTTTATAGGACTGTCGGATTCTCCAGACGATACTCTGGGACAGGACATTGGTATTAACAGCTAAGGACCCAAGGCGAGTACATTCTCTGATTAGTTTCTAATTTATGATATCTCCTATGTTCACTGTATCTAGTGTAAATATCCATGCTCTTGACACGCTGGTTACACGGATTGGTATACACGGATCTCGTCATGAGATGTTATTCCTTATTCATGGTGTAGCTTGTACAAGACTTGTTTTCCTTGTTATCTTGTGCATGTACAGACACTGATTCCCGGGGAGATTTGCTACCTTCCTAGGGAATCCCGTGCCATAGCATACCATGATTGGATCTACTATACCAGTCGGAGGTGGGGAGTATTTTAGTGTAGATATGTGATCATACCCAACTTTTCATGCATCATAGCTCACCCCACATCTCACGTCGGGTGCGGCCTGACCATCTCCATGCTTCATAGCTGTTACGTGTGATTAGCCTGACCTATACATGCATCATAGCTAACCAACGGTTAGCCTGACCTTCGTGAATCATAGCTAATCACATGTAACCAGCCTGATCAAGTTCCCAAGCCGATCACATGTTAAAGCTAGTACTCACACACTTAGTCATAGGTCCTTGCTCATGGACATATTGTTTCTTCTCCTGCATTTACTTACAGTATTTCCAGCATTTCTTTTATTTCTCGTACCTATACATGCTTCTGGTATATTTCCATCTAGAACTGCTACATAGTTTATATCATTAATATAGAACTGCTATTTAGAGATGTACTTTGCTCCTTCCTGACTGAAAAATATTTTTTCAGACTGTGACCTTAGTAGACTGGTTTCTGACACACTTGGGGATTGGAAGTTAATGATTGCAGGTTTGATTATCTTGTCGTTAGACTTGTCTTGTATTTCTTGCTTGCCTTGATATCTCATCGTGCTTTAGTTTATGTGATTAAGTATTTCTAGCATTATTCTATGATATCCACATCTCCTTATAGAGTTGGGTATTCATGTGAGTATGAGTAGATAGTTACATGACCTAGACAGCGTTCTACCGCCGATGCTGCGGCGTAGGCTGGACGTACCCACGCACTCGTGCCCTAAACCGGGTGCGGATCGTGACACATTTTTAGTGGTGGCCCATGCAGGTCAGACTTCGCTAGTTGTGTGATGTCATAGTAGTACGACGTCATAGTTATACTACTACGTGCCTGCTATAGAATATAGGACATAGGATACTAGGATGAGAGAGGATACTCAATCACAAATTCTTGAGAGATTCCTGGGACGACCCTTGAGAATCTCATTATAAATTCTAATTTAAATCCTTCCCCCTTGTTCCCGTCTGCTCTCGCTTGTTGTTATTAAACTTGATCCTTATTGATCAGTTATTAAATTAAAATCTTGGTATCATTGTTGAGTTTGATTCTTGTTGACCAGTTGTTAAATTTAATTCTTGGTATCGTTGTTGAATTGATTTCATATCGAGATAAATTTTTCGGGCTAAAATTTATGGTATTATCTGATGACATATGTTGATGAGGACAGTGAGAAAGGTAAAATGTCTACTTTGGTTATGGACCCTAGAGTTTATCGCAGCCATATTAGCTGTGGTGACGAGAACGTAGGAACCTGACTTGGATGTACATACTATAGTTATGAAACTTAGAGTTTCTGGCAGCCATACCGGTTGGCGTGGCAAAGATTCTAGATGACGTAATTATAGAGTTGCATACCCTAGTTACGGAACCTGTCGTTTATCGCATCTATGCTTACTGGCGTGGCGAGGATTCTGAGTGTCATGATTTCGGATAGACGTGTATGATTATCAGGTTGTATCTTAAATTGGTTCTTAAAGTATCAACTCAAGACTTATCTATTTATGTCATTCCAGGATATTGTTCCATCGCTTCTTTTCTTTACTAGCAGTAAAGATACCTTCCGTCCTTGATCTAGTTCTTGAGCCTTATTTCTTTAAGGATCCTTGTTAGTGTGATAATTAATGACTTATAATTATGGCTGTGTCTTGAGTATTAGTATTGGTTGAGTGTTGTTAGTGAGTTATAGGTGTTTCCTAGTTGGACATGTGAGCAGTAGGCTTTAATCTAGAGTTAGCCCTTAGCATAGTACCTTGTACCAATGGTCTTGGGATAAGCGTCATTAGAGACTGAGAGTAGAAGGAGAGTATAGAGTATCAGAGTTAGTAACAGAGCCAATTACCCGTCCTGGATAATCATGATTATGTAATTGAGTGATCTATGTAAACAATTAAGTATCCAGGAATTGTGTTAAGGATTAATGGAGCATAACGTTTAATTTGATGATTGATATCGGGCGTGTTAAAGGTAAAGAAATATATATGCATAAAGAGTTATAATGAGGTGTCACGAGTAGAGAAATATCGAAATTGGTAATGAAGATGGTGAAGCGTATCACAGATCAGTTTAACAGGCTAGAAAAGTTAAAGGGAAATACTTATATATCAATCGAGATGAGGAACCATACACATACCCATGAGAGTAAAGAAACATGAGTGTAATAGAGGATACAGGTGGTCATGAGTTCTAATGAGCTTGATGAGATGATCCATTAATGAAGCTAGTGATATAATACCAAGAGTGCTAATGATTCTATACCGAGGATTAGTCGAGAATAACGTTAATAACAGTAAGCACTCTGTGTGATGATAATTGGATGATATACCAGTTGACATAAATTAAAATCATGAAAGAAAATACAGGTGATGATGACGTTGATCATTGGAGGTAATAGTACAAGTGGTTCAGGCAGTACAATTTTAGTACACAATTATAGACACTAGATGCATTGAGTGCACCTTGAGTATCAGAGACCGTGAGCATTGACATGTACATTTGTGGAGTTATAAATTAAAAGGTGGAAATAAAATTTTATTTTTAGAATAATTGAGGAGTTGAGATTATGTCAAATTTTTTTTTTAGGATTTCAAATATGAATTCAATAAACATGGTTAAGGCTACAAAGATTTTAGAAGTGATTAAATTGTATTTCGATGTGGAGTATCTGATTTTGAGGAGGTATATGCATTTTATTTTAAAGTTGTTCGAGAAGTTAAACCTTGACGATTATTTGAGGATTAATTTTATGGTAGATGAGAGATATGAATATTAATATATGAGTAGATGATATACATGTGTAAGGATCTGGTGATTGAGCATGATCGAGATGGCACCGCAGACTGACTTGGGTGTCCATCTAAAGTTGTATTGGAAAGAGCAGTACTTAGTATGGTGTTGCACTTGACGTGTATTGAGTGATAAGAACGACTAGTATGAACAATTGTAGTAGGAACGGGAACTGACAGAGGGTATGGTACTAAAGAGATAGAGGTATCAACTTGGATGCATTATTGAACCATGGCAATATTAGAGGTTCTTGGTATCAGATTTTGGTATTAATAGACAATTGTGTGCAATATGGATATATTCATGGATCTTGTGGATAAATGACTAGTTGATATAGGTACCAGTGTACAGGAATAGGAAATTAATTAGTGAATGTGCTAGAGTTAAGTGTTTGATAGCAGATACCGCAAGTAATATGTTAGCAGGTTCTTTCTTTCTCTCCTAATGATTCCTTCTTCCATCTTTCGATTGATTGATTTTCCTAATACTGTAGTTCGTATTCATGATTTTCTTGTTAGGATATAACTAGTAGTACACCTTAACAGAGACTAAAATACCATGACCAAAGATACATGACCTATATTTTTCTTAAATTGCATGGCTATAGGTAGAGTTTTCTTAAACCATGATCATTAGGATTTTGACCATAGCAAAGATCTATGACAAGGTTATGACCGACAAAAGGGACAAGATGATTAAATTGTGGATGAGCATTAATTTAAATAAAGAATTTAGGGGTTGTTATAACAGAGTTGATGGATCATTGATTTTGCTAAAATCGAGGTATGATTGAAATTCGAGGATAAACATTAACTTAAATTGAGAGTTAAGAAATTCACAGGGCAAAAATCGAGGATTTATTAAGGTCTTGATATGATTGATTATTAAAATTTGAGAAATTTTTTTGGAAGATTATCATTTTATCTACTGATTGCAAGATAGAAATTGAAATTTTATATTATGAATGTTGCATTGAAGATTCTGAAAGTATCGCATCGTTGAGTATTTGAGGAAAAAGAAAATCGGGAAATGAAATCGTTAATGGAATAGTGTCGAATTCAATTCTCGGGAGGAGAATTTAGATTTGAATAAGCATCAATTGAATTTGAGTTAGAGGAGTAAGATGATTGATGGATTAGTGGTTAAAATTTAAATTTTGGAACACGATTTTTATAAATGTGCGTTGATTGTATTTCAATTGGAGGATTGGATATTAAAAAAAAAAATCCTTGAGTATTTAGATACAAACTTAAAATTTTTTGGAGGAGATTATGACAAAGGGGATTTGATTTTTAAACTTGAAGATTTTTCAGGAATATGATGTTGTATAATTTTTGAAAGGTTGTGAAATAACATTATGAAATTACTTCATGATTATTGGTTTAAAATTTAAATTTTGATAGAAATAATATGATGAGTAAAGGCAATTATTGAGGATCCTAAATTTCGAGGACAAAATTTTTCTAAGGTGGGTAGACTTGTAACCTCCGATTTCCAAATTTCCGAAATAATTAAATTTTAATTTAAATACCAAGTTATAAAATATTTTCTCCTTGAATTCTTGTATTTGATTTTTGAAAATATTTGATTTTAGAAGGTGATTTAAAAATCTTTTATAAAAATTATTTTTTTTAAATGTCGCTTTCTTATAAAATAAATAGATGAATGATGATGTAAATATGATACTCTAGCTTCGAATATTTATTGGCTTGAAATCATAAAATTATTTGTTTAATAAAATTTTTGAAGGACTAGTTGTTTCATAATAAATTTTCATATCCATTTTGGAATAGTAAATAAATAAATTACATATTTTCTAGGGTTTTGAAATATGGGTTGATTAGTAGCTAATTTAATCAGTTAGCCTGGAAGCCTCTTAAAATATTTTCATAAATTATATTTTTCTATTAAATTATAAGTTTACCATCTTCCATTTACACCCTCATTTTTTCCCACATGAAAAACTCATTTATATATGATCTGGGCCATCCATTATTGGGCCAATCCTCACCCTTCATCCCACACTCTCTCTCCCTATTTAAGTCCCTCATCACCATTCCCAAGAAACCCTAACTAGCCCTCACAAATTCCCACAAGCCACAACCATCACCATTTTTGTGTGCTCGTGTCCGTGTGTCCAGCATTACCGTGTCAGCCGTGTTGGCCTCGGGTCCGACCCCGGGTGTCCTACCGTATCCATTCATTTCCTGTGTCCAGATTTACAACATTACAATCAGATTTTCGTGTCCGACACACCCGGACACATCCACCTCCACCACAGCAAACACCCAACCTTGTGTCCGACACACCCGGACACGTCCACCCCATATCACACAGCACCACCATCGTGTCCAGCTCTGGACACGAACCAAAACCTTGACACATACAGAGAAACCCTAACCCTAGATTTAGCCTCGTCGAGCCGGTGGCCGCGGATCATCCCCTCGTCGTCAAGCTCCGATGGCTGCAGGACCTCCCCCTCAGCGTCGACCACCGCCGAGTTCGAGCACCCGCCGCCTCGAAGCCGCCGTCGCTCTCGAGTTCCACGATGCCGCCTCAGATCCGGAGCCGACGCCGCCGCCGAGTTTGATCGCCGCCTCAGCAGACCGCGCCGACGCCTTGCCGGCCGACCCCGGCGAGACCTCCTCCGCGTCGACGGGAGACTCCCCAAACGTGGGCCCCTCTTTCTCTTCCCCCTTTTCTTCTGTTTTGTGAAGTAATGGTTAAGTTAATTAGTTATATATTAATTAGTTAGTTAATAGATAATTAGTTTAGTTAATATCTGATTAGATTAGTTAATTAATTTATTAATCAGTTAATTATTTATTAATCGATTAATTATTTAATTAATCAGTAATTAATTTATAATTAGTAGTTAAGTATATAATCAGTAGTTAATTTATATTAGTTATTAATCAGTATTAATTTATTAATCAGTAGTTATTTGAAATCAGTTAATTAATTTCATAATCAATTAGTTAATTAATGTAATTAGTTTAGTGATAATGTAATTAGTTTAGTATATGTAAATAGCTAGTTTTATGTAATTAGTTATTTAGTTATGTAATAATTAAAAAGGGTTTTTGATTTTGTACAATATAATAAATCTTGGGGTTTATATTGTTAATAAAAATATAGTTTCAACAATAAAAAAAAAAATTAGTTCAAAATTTGTTTATTGGACTAGTAACCAATTTTTGCTATAGATATAAAAATATATGATGGCTTTTACATAAATTCTAGATTTTTTATAAATAAACTTTTAATTGTAATTATTGTTCAAAATAATTTCGAAACGGTTTTCATTAAACTAAGGTGTTACCTTAATTACAAACAAACGACCATTTCTCCTATTAGCCTGGTATCCTTATCTCGGTTTTCGTGCCGAACTCCGATCATGGACTTCTTTATATAGTTTTTAGCTATTTGGACTGCTCCGGACCCATTGGAACTAACTACTACTTCATTGGGATCACCTTGAGAAGTGTGGCATTATGTACGTTCTTGATTGTTAATATACATATATAAAAATGTTTGATTGACATATATACACAAATATGTATTTTGGTATAAAATATATATATTTATATACCTCTATTTAGTGTATATACACATACACGTATTTTGTACAACTACTAATAGACACTTATATATATATTATATACGTTTTATTGGTATATACTCTGAGTGTAAATGTGTATTATATACGTATTCCTACTAGATGACCCTAGTTGACTAGAGCCATGCCTGGCATAGCCCTGAGGCCAGGGTATTGCTATTGTGTGTTAGTGTAGCATCTGATACAAGTGATATTGTTATATGTTTATAGGACTGTCGGATTCTCCAGACGATACTCTGGGACAGGACATTGGTATTAACAGCTAAGGACCCAAGGCGAGTACATTCTCTGATTAGTTTCTAATTTATGATATCTCCTATGTTCACTGTATCTAGTGTAAATATCCATGCTCTTGACACGCTGGTTACACGGATTGGTATACACGGATCTCGTCATGAGATGTTATTCCTTATTCATGGTGTAGCTTGTACAAGACTTATTTTTCTTGTTATCTTGTGCATGTACAGACACTGATTCCCGGGGAGATTTGCTACCTTCCTAGGGAATCCCGTGCCATAGCGTACCATGATTGGATCTACTATACCAGTCGGGGGTGGGGAGTATTTTAGTGTAGATATGTGATCATACCCAACTTTTCATGCATCATAGCTCACCCCACATCTCACGTCGGGTGCGGCCTGACCATCTCCATGCTTCATAGCTGTTACGTGTGATTAGCCTGACCTATACATGCATCATAGCTAACCAACGGTTAGCCTGACCTTCGTGAATCATAGCTAATCACATGTAACCAGCCTGATCAAGTTCCCAAGCCGATCACATGTTAAAGCTAGTACTCACACACTTAGTCATAGGTTCTTGCTCATGGACATATTGTTTCTTCTCCTGCATTTACTTACAGTATTTCCAGCATTTCTTTTATTTCTCGTACCTATACATGCTTCTGGTATATTTCCATCTAGAACTGCTACATAGTTTATATCATTAATATAGAACTGCTATTTAGAGATGTACTTTGCTCCTTCCTGACTGGAAAATATTTTTCCAGACTGTGACCTTAGTAGACTGGTTTCTGACACACTTGGGGATTGGAAGTTAATGATTGCAGGTATGATTATCTTGTCGTTAGACTTGTCTTGTATTTCTTGCTTGCCTTGATATCTCATCGTACTTTAGTTTATGTGATTGAGTATTTCTAGCATTATTCTATGATATCCACGTCTCCTTATGGAGTTGGGTATTCACGTGAGTATGAGTAGATAGTTACATGACCTAGACAGCGTTCTACCGCCGATGCTGCGGCGTAGGCTGGACGTACCCACGCACTCGTGCCCTAAACCGGATGCGGGTCGTGACACCCGGGCTATGCCCGGCCCAAACTCGGTCAAACCCGGTCAGCGCGGGCCCTGGCACGGCCAATTACACACCATGAGTTGCATTTTGTGTGAGAAATACGATATAACCAAAAATTTTATAATTTTGGAAATCAAATTTCAAGTAATTAAATTTTCTAAAAAAGCTATATCCTCATGTTTGGTGACTACATAAATATTCCTGGAGATTGAAAATAAAAATATTAAATATTAAAAAAATAGAGAAAAACATAAACGAAAAAAAAACAACAAATAATTCTTAACATTCTTAAAAAATTGGGAAAAAAAGATAAAAACTGTAAAAAGCAAAAAGATTTCTTACAAGAATAAAAATATAATAATAACCTAAAAATGAAAAAAAATTACATTATTATTATTTGTAATTTTATATTGACTTCTAATTGTTTTGTATTATTTTGCAGTTAAATTTAGATAAACAATTACACAAATTTAACTTAATTTTCTAACCTTACATAAAAGTTTCAGAACTCCATAAACCATGAAAAATAACAAAAAAAAGTTGTCCCCGTGGAGTTCCATGCAAAAAAAAAAAAACTATAGTTCTTTAAAATTTTACACACTTCTAACTCCGTTAAACTCAAAATAATATTAATTATCTAATCATTGATCAAAACAAGTGGTAGTATGTTGACATCCGCTACTAACAATTTTTTCCCCGTGAAGTTCTATCATTGTCGAACTTATAATAACATTACCATAGTCGAACTTGCAATAACATCAACTTAAAATAACATTACCATAGTCGAACTTGCAATAGCATTGGTAACTAAAAATTAGGTATACATTTTATACCGGTTTTACTAGTCAATCAATATATTCGCTAATACATTAGTTATATTATTAATTTTTTATTTGAAAAAAAATTATATTATTATTATTTTTTAAATTACATGATTTGATAATAACAATAATAAAATTGAAGCATTAGAAGGTATTAAACTTAGCGTCTGAAAGAAAAAAAATGGGAAGAAAAAATAGAAAAGGAAAATAGGAAAAACAATTATGCATTTCTCTTATTTAGTATATGAAGGGGAAATGGAAGAAAAAAAGTGGAGGGATTACTTTTTACTCTTAACGTAATAAATTAAATTTCTGAAAAAATGGAAAAAAAAAGAAGTGGAAGAATATGGTTTATATTAATTAACAAATATACCTATAGGAATTGTATTATTTAAAAATTATTTGATAAAATTAAATGGTAAATAAATATTTTAGTTGAGGATATAATTGATAAAGTCTATATTTATTATTTTGCCCCCTTCAACTTTTTTTTTATGCCAAACAAAGAAAATTTATCCCTTCCATGATTCATCCCTCCTACCCGACACAAGGAAAAAAACAAAAAATTATTTCGATATAGAAGAAAAATATAATCCTCTTTTTCTTTCCTTCCACTTTTCCATTAGCCACGTTATAGAAGACTAGTGTTATTCACGTACATGCACTTAATTTTTTTCTGATATAATTAAATAATTAGATAAAAAGTTAAAATTATATTAAAATAGTTTAAATATAATTTTAATTAAAAATTTTAGATATTTTTTAGATATATATATATATATATATATATATATATATATATATATATATATATATATATATATATATATATATATATATGGTTTAAATATATTAAAATTGTTTAAATTATATAGAAATTTAAATTCGAGTGAATGTTAGAAATTTGTACGTGGGGTGAAGGATATACAAACGTGATACACACGTGACATTTAAAAGAATTTTTGAAAAATTTAATGAGGTTGAGGATTTACAAATGGCTTGTATATTAGATATTTAATTCTCCAAAAGTGAAAAAAAAGTGCAAAAAAAATTATGACTTATACCAGTTAAAAATTATTGAATGAAATCAAATGATAAATAAATATTTTTAGTTGAGAATATAATTAATAAAAAATTATTTTTATTTTATTTTTTACTCTTTCTTCCGCAACAATTAAAGAAAGTGTATTCCTTCTATTTTTAATCCTCCTACCAAAAATAAAAACCAAACATAAAAGAACAACCTTTTCTTTCCATGTAGAATATATATATATATATATATATATATATATATATATATATATATATATATATTTTTTTTTTTTCTTCTACTTTTTATCTTTACCAGCCAAACGGAACCACGTCATGTATGATAACCACAAACTTAAGTAGCAAGATTGGTGGGGGTAAATATATAATTTAAAGCCTTACGTCACCTCCTCATTCAGAATAAAAGCATGGAGACGGAAAGAGACAAGACGACTTTCTGTTATTTGTCATCCTTCTATTGTGCGACGAAACAGAGAAATGTATTTTCCTCTATGTAAGTACCCTGAAAATCTCTCTTTTTGTGCTCGAGATCGTCATTTTTCCTACATTTTCATATGATTTGTCATATCAAGTGTTTGATGTCGTTCTATTTGCTTTTTTCTTTCTTTTTTGATATTTATGGATATATTTGGTTCTGTGTTGTGCTTGTTCTTGGGTTTGGACTGAATTCTAAGCTTGACGAAGATTTAAAGGTTTCTTCTAGCTATAGCTCGATCATTTCTACAGTCTATTCTTAGTAGTTTGGAGTTTTTCTTTGAATGTGGTTATGATGTAAGGAGTTCTGAGTATAATCTATAATGCCGAAATTTTGCTATATTGATTTTTTTTGACCGAGAAGGGTGTGAAATCCTAAGGGAACGTTTGGTAGGCGAAGTTTTTTTTTCTTTTCTGCTACTTAAATTTAGGGTGGCAAACCTATTTCTCTATAATGAGTTTTTTTAATGAGAAGGGGGTGAAATCCTAAGGGGCGTTTTGTAGGCGATGTCTTTTTTCTATTCCCGCTGCTTAAATTTAGGGTGGTAAACCTATTTTCCTCTGGGAAACCTATTTTCGGCTTAGGTTATAAAAATTTATTTTCGAGAAGTACTAATATGGGGATTTGAAATAAACTATCTACCCACCAAATACAGGAATTATATTACTTAAGAATAGCTGGGTTAATTTTTTGCCCTTATAATATATATATATATATATATATATATATATATATATATATATATATATATATATATATATATTAGTCTTTTTATTTTAATTAATGTTTTTCTTTTTCCCCATTTTTTAGAATTGTTTTCAGTTTTTTAAGATTTCTTTTTTTAGTTTTTAGAATTTTTTATTTCAGCTACTTAAATTTAGGGTGGCAAACATATTTCCCTCTATAACCTATTTCTGGCTTAGGTTATAAAAAATTATTTTCGAAAATTGCTAATATCGGGATTCAGGATAAACTATTTGCCCACCAAATACGGGAATTATATTACATAAGAATAGATGGTTAAATATTTTGTCTGGATAAGATTTTTTGTTTGTTTTTTTTACTCTTTTTTGAAAAAAAAACTAATTTTTTCCCCCTTTTTAAAAATTTTTTCCAGTTTTTTTTAGTTTTTTAAGATTTCTTTTTTTAGTTTTTAGAAGAATTTTTTTTAAAAATTTTTTTGTTAATTTTTTTTTTTCTTTTTCATTTTAAAGTTTTTTCTTTAAAAAAAAATCTATTTTTTTTATTTTGTCGGAAATTTTTCGAGAAAATAGTTTTGACAAATTGTGAAATAAGAATCTAAACTTTTCGGAATTTTTTTTTTTTTTTTTTTTCCTATCCTCTAAAACCCCAAAGACTGGGTTGATGCCCTCAGGAGGGATCGAAATCCGTCCTCTTTATTCTCTGTCTACAGTCTTACCAACAGACTATACCGATTTGAATGACCCCCTATAGTCTTACCAAGTAACTAACTAATACTTAATATTAAAATAAGAATAGAATCTTACCAATGGACAAAAGAGAACCCCTATAGTCGACCAATGCACAGGACTTACAAGTATGTGCATATTTTTATATACACCCCTACAGAAATGCATTAATAGAATTACAAAAGACTAAAGAATGAAATATTTTATTGTCATAAGATTCTAAATATAGTAAATAAAATTCCTTAATGAGATTTTATAGATTAAGGAAGTTGAGAATAATTTCTTGTAAATAGGAATTAGAATATATGAAATTTTGTTAGTAAAGTAAAAATGGACTATAAAAGATTCTAGTAAAATTTAATATTCCTAGTATAAAAATTTTCTTTTAACCTGGATCTTGAACCACGAATCTGACACCACTATGAGTTTTGATCGTCCTAATCAATAATCATATATAATTTGTACTTTTAGAGCAATTGTCTAATTCCACTATTTTTCTGTCTTCCGTGGAACTACGTGCGGATCCTGAAATATCTAAAATCTTGATATTCGTCAAATATCAACCTGGACTATTTTATATCAATTTGGACTATTCTGACGATTTTCGATTCTCTGGCGACTATTTTTGGCATCTGGAATCATATATAAATATTAGCTTTCGGGCCTAATTATGTACCGACATGATCGGGACCGTTACGTTGACTCCAAAATATTTTAAGGCAAGTACCTACACTTCAAGTTTATTCTTTACAATATGATATTTAGTTCATTGCTCTACTAGTACTTCATTGGATAATTACACATAGTGATAGGTATTGGATTTGATGCCTTGAATTTTGTGTCGGGAGGGAGAATACTAGGAGGCGTGTAGTTTATCCTTTTCATCACGCCATGACTGCTAGTTGTTGAGTATACGATTGTACCAACCGCCTTATACTCGATTATTCCTTACTGCTAGTCGTCTATGACGTGCCTTATTAGCCTTATAACCTCCTACATGTCGATTATGTATTCTAAATACATAGATTCACACACATAAGTCCTTTATTAGTCGAGTAGCAGTTCATTTTTTTTGTCTCATTATATTTTTGTTTCACTTATATCCATGATTTACAGTACTTGATGCTAAGTCAGTTTTCAATACTTATCATGTCTAAGCTTATCGTGATACTTTGACAGTTTTCACTATTTATCATGATTATTTAATATAAGCTTTGTCGTGTAATGGTACTTTGCTCATTTTTTGACTGGATCCGTTGACATATTAGGGATGATGAGGACTATGCCCCTACCTTTTATGGCCCACATGACGTAGCAGATGACACTATTGAGGAGCATGTTTCTACTCAAGAGACTACTTTTGAGGAGTAGCTAGCTAGTTAGCTAGTATTTCCATTTCAGCATAGTAATCACATTTGTTCGTGATTTATCATTTTTTTTGTTTTGTTTTGTATTAAACTTGGATTGGTGGATGTCTCAAAATTGTGTTTTTATGATATAGTAGCATTCCTACTTCATGTCATTATCCTTGTCTATTTATTTACTGTGGATGAGTTAGATTTAAATTACTTGTGAAAATGATGAAATTGAAAGAGGTCTAGACAGCGTACTACCGTCAACACTGCGTCGTAGGCTGGACGTACTCGTAAATATCTGGATGTGGGTAGTGACATTTACTGGTAAAACTATGTTTTTGTTATCTCCATTACCATTATCATTTCCTTTGTCCTTCTACAAAATAATTCCCCCCTCAAAGATTCATCAAATTCGGGAAACATAAACCCTAATTTCATTGATTCAAATTAAATTGGTATCGTAGCAACAAAAATCTTGCCTAAACTTTGAGACCTTGTGTATGGTTGATACATATCAACGTTTACATGATCGAAGATTAGAGCTCATGTTATGACCCGAGAAACACCGGAAGAATAGTTAAACAAATACTTGGCATGGGCAATAAAGTTGAGGAAAGGTGTCTCGGTTGTAGGGGATGACCACCAACAAATTGACCTAGATGCTACTAACTTAAGATGTCTCTACTTTGAAGCAAACCAAACTGAAATTCGGACCTTAAGAATTTTATAGTGAGGAGGAGCTAGGGTCCACATATGAGGATAGGCAGAAAGAGAACAGTAGAAGAGAGCATCAAAATGGATTGATATCCCATGGGCTAATCTCATGTAGTCGTTTTGTGCTAAGGCAAAGATCGACATATCCATGTTGTATGTCCGATGAGATGGTTGAAGCGAAACCGGTTGTTAGATTAATTGGAGACAAAGTTCACTATATATGATTATGATAATATATAGTGATTTGTCAAAGATGGCTTGACACATTGACATTGTGGATTTGTATACGGTGTTCCATGATTTCTCTACTCTATCGTAGGGAGACTTCATCTCTCTCATCCAGAGATACTTAGACCTATTAGTCTTTTAGTAGCAGGGATGGTTGAAGTGGCAGTTACTGCGCTAAAAATACGAGCAGGGTGTGCATGACTACGTGGTCGACTTCTACAAACAAGTGTTGTTGGACTTACATTCTAATAAGCTTTTATTTATAAGTATAAAAAATAGGTTTATATATAAAACTATAAATATATTTTAAATGGGCTTTTGAAGTATAAGTACATATTTTGTGCTTTTAATCATTTTGCAATAACTTAAACCAACCCTTTCTCTTAGTCTAATTTGGTTATTAAGCGTAGCTAATTTGTGCATTTCCTGTCTCTTTGCGGGTCGTTACGGATCCGAAATTGATATCTCCTAATTCGTGGCAAACTTCGATTTTGGACTTCTTTATACCAAAACTGGCTAATTGGTCACTACCAAAATATGATAAAATATCGATATTTTTAGCAAAATTGTTAGTAAACGTCGCTAATTTTAAAGAATTTAGCGGCTCCATAAATAAATATCGATTTACGTCGCTGTTTGCGAGGAATAACGACTAGTAGCGACTGTACTTGGATTTTTTGAAAGAATAGTCGTTATATATATATATTTTTAACGTCGTTAAATGTCGCTAAAGTTTTTGATTTAGCGACGTTTGGTGACATTTTTATCGACTCTGTTAATTTTTTAAATAGCGACATTTATAAATGTATCAACTCGTCATTGAAATTCTTTAATGGCGACGATTAGCGACGATCAAAACATCTCTATTAGCGACGTCTGGATCAGACGTCGCTATTTTGTTTTCAATATTACGATCGGGATTTAATTTTCCCCCATTCTCACTCAAAAGATTTCCCAATTTTTTTTCCTTTCCCCTACCTCCGTGACCCAACCCCTCGCCGATGACCTCCACTACCGACCGTTCTCCATCGCCAACTGTGCTCCCCCTCCGACCCTGGGTATCCCTCCTTCTCCTCCTCCACCGAGCTCATCCTCCTCCTCTTTGAGCTCCTCCTTCACCGAGCTCCTCCTCCTTCTCCTCTCCAGGCTCCTCCTCCTCAACCGAGCTCCTCCTTCTCCTCTCCGGGCACCCCTCCTCGGTCAACCCCCTCCTATTCGGCCACCCCTCCTTAGGTAAGCCCAACCCTAACTCGGAAACGCACACACACGCAGACACACTAACACATGCAGACACTAACCCAAACCCTAACATCTTTTATTGTTGTTTTAGGCAATTAAGTAGGAAGACTGAGTGACTTGATTAGGTGTGGTTAAATAAATTTCTACAATCATGTATCCTAGTTTATTGCTATACAAGGCGACCCAAAATAAAGACCTAATAACGGCCTTAGTAATGATTACGTAGGTTTTTTTTAGTTATTTTCTTTCTTGCATGGAAAAGGGTCGGACTCTAAGCACCGTACCACCTTGTGATTGGTATTAGATTGGTCATGACTTGAAGATGTAAAGTACATGCCAACATACGAAATGTCAAGTACATGCCTAGAACATGGAAAGTATGAGTTTATATCTATATACATAAGAGCTCTTTCCATGTATCAGGAATAATTATTAGTCAACATGTTTCGTAATCACTTAATATATATAAAATTATCTAACATAGTGTCACATGGGTAATGGTAATGTTATGTATCCTAGTACCTAGTGTGCATGCGTATGGTGTTTGTGTGCTAAGGGGGAGTGTAACTTAGTGCTGCGGCAAGGGGTGATAGGTGCATAGCAGTATAGTACAATGCACTTGGGAAGGAGCTCGGGTGATATCAAGTGAGGTATTGTGTAGTGCACACTTGTGTGCAGTGCAGTGAGGGTGTGCGTGTATCAGTGAGTGTCAACTCTTTGTGTGTGATATACTAGTGTATCCTAGTGTCAATTATGTGAGTGTGGGTGAGTTTCATATGGGTATAGAGATAGTTGGGTAATAGAGTTATGTGTCGGGTTTAGTATCTATGAGAGTTGTAACTAGTGTCAAGTATAGATAGGTGTTGAGTCTAGGATTTGGTCTATGTCATAGTTAAGTAGCAAGATATTTAAGTATGTGTTTTAGTCAAGATACATCCACCTGGTCCACCGGCATCGACATCTACATCGACTACACAGACTCCTTCATCGGGTGCCGTAATGCTTTCAACGGAACAGTGGGCCGCACTGATATCCTATATTCGTGGCAGTGCTCCTCCTCCTCATCCTCCTAATCAACAAGGGTTCTTTTGGACATTTGTTATAATGACCCATTCATGGGTCTTTTATTATTCTTTTTGTACACTTCTATTGTGTGACTAAATAATTTTATTGTGTGACTAGATGGGGATATTTATCATTAATTTTAATTTTTTTATCCATTTTATTTCATATACTTTTGTGTACAATTTGATGTTGAGTGTGAATGTACCGGTGTTGAGTGTTTCACCGAAGGGGTCGACGAACCCAGGAAATTCAATGGAGGGTTGCTCCGGGTTTGTCTATTTTTATGAAATATGATATTGCAGGGTTATAAGACAAACTACGAGCATACATTTATTCTAGTTTTGTTATAATATTTTTTACAATTTAGCGAAGTTTAGTAACGTTTAGCGACATTCAGGTACATCGCTAAATACGTCACTAATTGTATCTGGACGTCGTTATTTTTGTCGCTGAATGTCACTAAATTACTAACATGGCAGTATTTACCAGGTAAGCAAAACATTGCTAAATGTTTTGCAAAACGTTGTTAAGTAGAAAAATATTAGCGACTCGGATATGTCGCTAGTCAAAGTCATTATAGCGATATTTTACGACGTTTATTCTGTCAGCGACTAGTTAAAATGCGACTTCAATAAAATGTCACTAATTACATCTCTAGACATTTTTAGCAGAATTTTCATGCCATTTAGTGACATTTTCAGACATCGCTAATTTGACTTATTCTGGTAGTGGGGGTATTCTTGAACCAATGGGACACCTATATTATCGTTTAGGATCATCTATGGGATTTAGCTCTTGAGCCTTTTCTGTATTGACACGTTTGTGTCACCTACGTCAACTCCAACTAACTGAGGCAAGTACCTACTCTGATTGTTTTCATTTCTTGATAGTTTCTATAACACTACTGTAAGATATGTATTACATGATCTTGACAAGCTTATTCACACAAGTTAGTATATATTCATGTTTATCGAGTTTTCTGATTCTCGTAATTTGTGTGATTATCATGATTCGTGATTATCGTATTTCATAATTATCGTGATTATTGTGTCACGCCCCAGTCCCAAAATACCGAGGGACTAGACACGTGGCAATGGCCAGCAGCACACTCCAATGGACAAAACCAATTTAATAGATCTATTAGGGTGTACTTAAGCTGTAAAACAATAATAAAGGTCTACGATACTAATCTCATCCACAGAAGATAAATACAATCAATATCAGAATAATCAAGATAAAATAATGATCAACAAGTCTCAATAAAAGTCTCGGGGAATAACCCGATAATGAGTTTGATACAGCAGTTCAATACACAAGAAATAAAAGTGTCTAACAATAGCAAAGACTGAGTATAGATAAAGCAGATACTCAGGAGAAATTCTCTGGCATCACCTCATCCTCTGGTACTGCTCCAGTGTCTGCTTCTATTCCGTATACCTCGGGATAAATCTTCTCTGCTAAACATGGGGACATAATCTGGATTCCAGGTCCTCAGGGGACATAGCAAGGTACAAGAATAACTAAAGCCAAATAAATACATTATATAAAATGTATTAATAGGGCAAACTATGTAACCAGCTAAGTGATATGCAAAATAAGAGCATCACTAGAACTCAGGCTGAGACTACTATAAGCTCTGTGTCGGAGAGCCGGTAGTAGTTATACTATGTAGTTATACTATGTAGTGGGCCTAGCACTGTAGTGACTACGAAACCGTAATAAATATATATATAAAATCAGCCTGTAGCCTGTGTGTCTCTTCCCACCCAATGTAATCACACGTCTCATGTCAATGACACGCAAGATCATATCTAATGCAACAAGTCATATAATAACTATGCATATATAATATCTATGCCAGAAATCCTGTAACCTATACAGAATCACCATGAATGACTCAGGAAGATTTTGTCTCATGAATAGTGTTAGGTGTCCTATGGTATGACTTACTTTATAATGCAAGCACGAAAATATATAGCATCGCAATATCAATTCTCTAAGTGACATTACACAACTCCGCGTACGACGTTGACACCCGAATCTTATTCGGACGCTAAGCAACTTCACACGGTCCTAGGTTGAACATATATATCACATAAATTGTCACTACCATGTTCCGAAAACAGGGGTATTTTCGACTTTTTATAATATTTAATATTATGGTAGTTATAATTAAGTAATTGCATGATAAGTATATTTAATTTAAATAATTAAGTGAGATGTGTAATTAAATATATATTATTATATACAGTGTTCATTTATGTTCGAGCTGGTAGACTTGACCTAGAAGCCTAGTAGATGAACACCTGTCTGAATTATGGGATTATGTGGTTAATTGTTTTATTTTTAGAATTAATTTATTGGAGGTTGTAATTAACTACCGTAATTTATTTAATTATTGCGCCCTGCCCTTGCTTCGATAATTGGAGCGCTACCCTAGCTTTTGTCTTCCAACAAATTTTATAATCTTGCCCTAGACATGCCTGCCTTCCATTCTGCTATTTTTGCAACTCATAATATAGCTCTCTGTACCTTATTTTTAGCCGCACAAAAATCGTCGCGGACGTTTATTTAATTCCTAAATAAATTCCTATTTTGTATCGTTGTGCGTTCCAATCGAAATTGGAGGCAATCTTGACCTATTTTTATTGCGGCCCAAATTAGGATAATATTCTATTCTGAGTCTTCTTCATTAATGATATTGATGACCCGACCTGATTTTGGCCCTATGTCCTCCTAATTAATTTTAGAACAAAACTTGCATTTATTTCTATTTAAATTGAGGATACCATTTTATCTGATTTCGTAAATCCCGGTTAATTCCAGTACCCTGCTATTTGAGCCCGTCCGACACACACAACGCCCCCCACTCTGCCAAAACGCCAAACACGAATTGCCCACCCAATTTTCATTATTTTATGCATCTGTGCAAATACCCAAATTTAAGGGGGCTAATTTGCAAATTTGCGTTTGGTGTCAACACCCCATTGGTTCAACTAAATGTAGGAGCCCAACATTGACTAGTCAACACCCTCTTTCCCATATGAAAATTCATTCATGTTTAATCTTGGTCATTCATTAAATGGGTCAATCCTCACCTTTCATTCACACACCCTCTCTCCCTATTTAAAGTCACCTCATCATCACCCTTCCCATCACAAGCCCTAATCCCCAAAAACCTAGGTTTCCCCACCTCCTCACAAGCCTCCACCCTCAAACGTAGGCTTCCCATTTTTTCTCCATTCTTTTTCTTTTCTTCTTTTCTTCTTCTTCTTCTTCTTCTTCTTCTTCTTCTTTCCTTTAGATTTTTGAAATGTGAAAGAGAGAGGGAAAACCAAACCCCTCACTCACTGTTCACTCATCCCACACCTGGCCGAGCCCATCCTCCCCCGGCGGCCCTCTGTCTGCTCCGGCCGGCCAAGCTCGGACCACTGGCTGCAGCTCCGGCCGCTGCTCAGCACCCGTCGGCCACCAGAGCGACAACAACTCCCCAGCCGAGTCCCCCATCCACCGTGAGCTCCCGGAGCTCCCACTGGCCTGCTCACCCCGCTCCGGCGGTTCATCCCCGTGGCTGTCCACAGTAGCTCGGCTGTGCTATCATCCCCACCTCCCTACACTCCGGCAGCAACAGCCCGGAGCTCCCTCTGCCGACTCCACCACCATCACCATCTACTCTCACCATCACCACCACCATCACCATCTACCACCACCATCACCATCTACTCTCACCACCACCACCATCACCATCTACCACCACCACCATCACCATCTACTATCACCATCCCTCCGGCCGGCCAGCTCCCCCCTCCGGCCGGCCAGCCAGTCGACCACCGGTGAGTCTCCTCCCCCTCTTCCCTCCTTCAGTGTAAATGAAATGTTTATGTATAAATTAGTGTAATTAAAATGTATATGTATAATTAGTGTAATTAATGTATATGTATATATAATTAATGTAAGGTATTTGTATATATTTAATTAATGTGTATGTATTTAATTTAATTGGTATATATATATGTATATATATATTGGTTTATTTTTATAATATCTATTTAATAAAAAGTATACTAGTATAATTTAAATTAGTGTATTAGTATGTACTAATATTAGTGAATGATATAATTATATTGGTATATATATGTTAATATGTATTTTGATGTATATATATACGTAGTATATATATAATTATTTTGGTATATATGTATATATATATATATATATATATATATATAGTATGAGTTAATATGTATTTTGGTACATGAATGTATATTAGTTTATATATATGTATAATACATATATTCTTATAATGGGAGTTATGTATATTTTTCACATAAACATAAATAATATATATTTCCACTTATGTACATACAGTTATACCTATTTTGTATATACTTTGGAATAACCATATATATGTATTATATTTAATTATTAATAATATGTTTAATTGGTAAATATACTAGATGACCCTAGTTGACTAGTGCCATACCTGGCACGGCCCTGAGTTCGATGTTTTTGATTGGGTGTTAGTGTAGCATATGATACAAGTATGATATTGTGATACGTCTATAGGACTGTTGGTTCATCCAGGGGATACTCTGGAACAGGACATCAATATTTACCAGGTAAGGACCCAAGGCAAGTACATTTCTCTGATAATTTCCAATTGTTGATAATTTCTATAAGTTCAATAATCTAGAAATGTTATATCTGAATCCTTGACACTTTGCTACACGGACTAGTATATAGCTTGGATCTGCAGTCATGAGATGTTACATTGATTATCGTATTGACATTGTACACGACATGTATATTAGACATCGTACATGATAGATTGGACTTGCTCGTGTATCGTGACGTGTCATGGTTGGATCCACAGTACTAGTTGGGGGCAGAAAAGTAGTTAGTAAGAAATGTGATCATACCCTTTATACAAGTATAGAACAATATAAGTGTTAATCATGCTCTTCACATATAATTAGCCAGGCCCTATAGTTCTCGTACATGTTCCCAAGCCGATCACATTTCAAAGCTACTATTTCAAACACTTAGAATAGATTACAGTTCTCTAGTTAGATCATATACTACATTACCCGTATATGATACTGTACCTTGTTTCTCGCCATTTCATATATGCACTGACTGTATCATATTGCCTATTGTCTGTCTCTTTATATTGCCTGTCTCTCTATTTTGCCATTTCATTTATTCTCGATCTTCTCAGTATCTAGCATCATCTGTTTATTGCTTTATAGTCCTTATCAATTAAATGGAACTGTTATTTGAGATTGTACTTTGCTCCTTCCTGACTGGAAATATTTTTCCAGACAATGCCTTAGAGGACCGGTGTCCGACACTTTATGGACCTTATGGTGAGTAGCTGCAACTTGGGCTTGGTAGATCAGTTGTGATTCCGGGAGTTCTAGCCGGAATCACTAGTTTTTCTAGTTAGTTCTTTTTAGTAGACTATTTGGTACCGGATTTGTCTCCGGCATTCTTGTTGAGACATGGAAAATTGTTGAGATAGATTATTACATATAGACTTGTGTTGTTTTTAATTTATTTGTTCGATATCTTATCGTGCTATAGTCAGGTGATTAAGTATGTGTTCGTATTATTTTGTGTCATCCGTGCCTCCTTATGGAGATTGGATGCTTGTGTAAAATTGGCTAGATAGTATCATGACCTTGACAGCGTTCTACCGCCAATGCTGCGGCGTAGGCTGGACGTACCCACGTACTCGTGCCCCAATTCTGGGTGCGGGTCGTGACATAAATAAATCAAGATAATAATATGAAGCAGATACTACAAGATTGGCAATGTACACTTGCCTGGGGTTTGGATTCCAACAGTCGCTCCGGTATCAGCAGGATCTTCAAGTACTCCTCCGGATGCTAAAATAAATACTACCATTATGCTCAGAAGATATGGAATAGCTAGTATTGCCTATCCATAAGTCCAATTTGAACACAGGGGCAAAATTGACAGTTTTTGGTCAAAGCGGGGTCCACATGTGGCCCACTTCGCACCAAAAAATGTGTCAGAGACAAAGTTCTCCAAATTCATCAAACTTAGTGTCTACAAGTCCAGAACGATGATACAAACCCAACGGAATATCCAGAACTAGATTCCGATGAGCCGATCATAAAATCGCCCGTCAAGTGGAGCCGTGGGGCCCACGATATGGGATTTTGTCAACGTTCTCAGAATTGAACCAAACTTGGGTCACAGGACCAGTGTATCACTACGATTCTGATTGCGTAAGTTTTGTTTTGAAACGACAAGCACACACGAAGTTACAACAAGTTTCAGAACAGGGCCGATACGGGGCAATTTCGACTGATACGCATTAATTCTGGTGTGCACGCACATACAAATCAACTTTCGCAAAATCTCACACGTCCGTATTGACGGTGCGTGCCTTTCGGTAAAATTCGTACACAACCAAGTTACCTCGTTTAGCGGGGCGCACCCAGTTCGGAAAAATTCAGGGTTATTTTTTCTGTTTTTGCGTCGCGGTTTGCGACAGACAGGACACGATATCCTAGTCTAATGGCACAGGGTTCGAGAGGGTTACACAGCGAATGTGTCACAACAGACCGTTCAAAAAATGATGCGACGAGAAGAGAGAAATACTCACCAGAACAGGACGTCGGAAACGTCTGAAATTAACGTACGCGTGGTGGCAAGACGGTGCTCGGCCGTTCGACGGTGGCGTTGCAGCTTCTGTGCTCGGTGCTGGCGGCGACGGAGGTCGTCGACGGGTCGTCGGAGTCGTCGTGGGAAGCTCGTCGGCCGGAGGAGGAGTCGCATGAGGCTCACGGAGAGATGGCGGTAGTGAAGGTTTGGGGACAGCGGGGTGGCCGGAGTTGCTGAGTGCCGGGGTCGGGTGGTGGCGGAGGTCGGGTGCCCGGAGAGGCTCGGGGAAGTGGAGGCGGTGGTTGACGGTGGCGGTGTTGTCGGAGATCGGGGCGGGGGAGAAGCAGCGGAGGGGTGGAGGTGGCAGCGATGGGGGATTCGACTCGAGGGGTTTTTATAGGTGAAGGCGGCCGATGGTTGGGAGAGGGGACCATCGGCCGATGGGGAGACGGGAAGTCAGCGACGGCGGTTACAGAAGGCACCGGGGAAGTAGGGATGCAATGAGATCCGGTGGCTGCGGCATGAACGGCCGGAAGTCGGGGGAAACGGTCGGGGGTCGGGTTAATTACTGTAGCAGTTACAGTAATTGGGTCGGGTAGTAGGTCGGGTCGGGTTTTGGGTACGGATCCGAATCTGACCAGCTAGGGATGGGTCGGTTCAGTTGGGTTTGGGTTGGTTTATTTAGGTTGGTTTGATTTGGTTCAGGATGGGTTTAACCCGGTTCTTTTTGGTTTAATTAAAAATATTATTTTTAGGTCTTTAAAAATAGTTTTTTTGGTCCAATAAATTTCATAAAAATTATATTATGACTAATTATTTATTTTACACTCAAAAATATTATTTTCATAATATTTTAATATTTAATAAAATTACAAAATTGTTTAATTCTAAAAAATATTTATTTTATTTATTTAAAAATAGTAGGAAATTCAAAAAATTTATATTTAATTTTTGAAAAATTTGGGTGTTTACAATCTACCCTCCTTAAAAGAATTGTGTCCTCGCAATTAAGAAATAAAACATAACCGGTCAGAAAAGATGACATGGTTGCAAAACATGTTGGAAGCAAAACACAAAGATTAAATAATCATGATCAAGGAGAAATTGAAGGATGATGGTTAAGCAGAACAAATAGGAAAGGAATAAAAATATTTTCCTAGACAATGAAAGATAAGTAATACAAGAGTAAAGAAATCTGATTTGAGCAAGGAAAACTACAGCTTAGAAAAACTTGGGTATCAAGTACTAATAAGTTTAAAATACTAGGTTTGGGCTAGGGAATGGAATTAACAGGCACGTACTATGGCATCACTAGGAATAGATAGCTATGAAATACTTAAATCTTACGCATATTTGCTACTCCATGAGTCTGTGCGTCCTCCACTGTCATCGCAAACACTACTAGAATAAGCGGGATTAGCGACGTTTTATAGCAACGTAATAGTAAAATATCGTTAAATTTAAATAAATCAGCGACTCCAAGGAATAACGTCGCTATACGTCGCTAATTGGCGACATATAGCGACGTTCAGCGACTGTTATTCAGTTTTCAAAATATTAGTCGCTATAAGTTTAATTAAGGTCGTTAAACGTCGCTAATTTATTTTATTTAGCGATATTTAGCAACTTATTTAGCGACGTTCCTCTTTTAGACATTTAGCGACGTATTTAGCGACATCCAGGACGTCGCTAATTTAGCGACTTCTTTACTGGCGTCGCTAAGCGTCGCTAATTTATTTTATTTAGCGACGTTCCTCTTTTAGACATTTAGTGACGTATTTAGCGACGTCCAGGACGTCGCTAATGTAGCGACTTCTTTACTGGTGTCGCTAAACATTGCTAATTTTTTTATTTAGCGACGTTTAGCGGCTAACTTAGCGACGTCATGATGTGCGTCGCTAAAATGTCGCTAAATAAGTTTCATTTAGGGCTGATTCCCCCCATTTTTTTTGATCCCTCTCCTAAATTTGTTTTTCCCCTCCCCGCGTCCCCTCTTTCCTCCGGCGACCCTCCTCCCTCCGGCGACGTACTTTCTCCCTCCCGGCAACCCACCTTGGGCCGCGTCCTCCCCCTCCGGCTCCCCTCCTCCCTCCGGCGTCCCCTCCTCCCTCTCAGCGACCCCCTCCGGCCGCGTCCTCACGCCTCCGGCCGCGTCCCCTCCTTCCTCCGGCTCACCTTCTTCCTCCGGCTCCCCTACTCGGTGAGCTCCTCCTCCTCCTGCAAATGCCTGCCATCAGGTCCATACGGTACCTGATCTCCTCCCGTATCACTATATATGTACATTTTCAACTACACGCCTTACAAGAATATTTACTCGATCGAGACTCTATGTTGTATGGATACGATACAATATGACACGGGAGAGACACAACAACATGGACATAGTCACCTATTTTTGTAGTATCCTAATATATTTTAGATTGCCAGATTGTGCCGGACACTTGTACGACACAACATGGCTCAGATTTTTGGAATATGAGTATACACATATCAGGCACATATTAGCAAGGTTTCGGATCGAAGAATTCCTATAAATATCAAGATCGCTACTAGTGTGAGGTTTCGGATCGGAGTGTAGAAATATTTTTTTATTAGAAAAGAAATAATTATTTTTACTGTGATTTTTTAGTAGTTTTGAAATTAAATGAAATAGTAGTCACCCTTTCTTATTGGTTGACATGCGATAGATAATATTTTTTTCCACATATTTTAACAATCCTATTATGCTTGTACACTCTTGTAGATTGGTCTTTTTGATATAATTTTTTTTGTCGAATTGATCGGAAAAGAGAGTCCAAATGTGGATATCTGTCGGTGTCGGATCGGGACATACCAAATCGTATCAGTATCGATCGGCAGTATCGAATTGGTATATTAGTTGGAAACGTGGCCAACTTTAACTTCAATTTACCGGTGCCCTCCATAAGTTCTTAGAATCCTATTTATAGGATTCTATTTATAGGATTCTAACACAGTTGAGAATGAGTAAAGAATTGGTACATGAGTGATGGAAACTTGTCAGTTTCAATAAACTATGAAGTTTGTTGTAGGAAAGGATATTATGGCTATTAATATTCATCGCCTTAGCAACCCACTCTTCAATAGTAATTCATGTACATCTCTTTAAAAAAAGGATCCTTCTTGCCTCCAATTATAAATTGCATGTGCATTACACAGATTTTACTCTTATCTTTATTGTTAATAGGAACCTTTACATCCTCCTGATTTGGGTTATTTTTAGTGCCTGGTCCAGCAATAGGGACCTTAATAGAAACTAGAAGAATTAAAGCCAAACTTACCTGAATCTTCTTTGAGAAAAATAGAAAAGGAAAAAAAAAGAAAAAAGTTTACATGAGAATATAGAGAAGGAAGAGATATTTAAACAAGCCAGATTATCGGGGCCAAGATAACATAAGCACTATGGTTGGAGTAGCATAAAGACGCTTACCATAAACCTCAGTCCCTGAATAAAGTATACATCATGAGAATCAGACGCATAAAGACGCTTACCACTATGGTTGGAGTAGCATAAAGATATATTATTTTAATATAAGTACGATAAAATAGAAGTAGGAAAAAATGTTTAAGTTTAATACTAAATAATATATTTTTAACAGGTACAGAGGGGTGAGGATGCAAACATGGTGACCGTCTTCTTGGCCACCCATCACAAAGACCAAAATCTTATTGATGAGAGGGCCTCGCAGACCTATGTAAGTATTACTTTACTTTGTGTTAATTTTAATATAACTTAGGCAATTATCGAGTTTCCAAAATTTTCTAGGCCGAGTATCTTAGGCTGCGTCAGCGGGTGACCGCTAGTACACCTACAGCTGGAGAGGCTGGTACTTCCTCGCAGCCCGCTCCAGCTCCGTCGGTGGACGACCTGTGGGTGACCGCAGCTGGTGGTCTCCAGAGGGGTACGTACTAGGGTACGGGATCCTATGACGCCCTGGTTGCGACACAGTCATCTAGGGCCTCCTCGACAAGTGCGCATTCCCCACAACCCTCACAGTCGTCGACCAGAGTCCAGGAGGCCGTTGTCCGTCAGATTGCGTCTCTCTGTGACGAGTTTCTGCAAAGGATGGAGGAGCAGCCCCGGTCCCAGCCGCAGGCAGACGATCCGACGCTCATCGCACGATTCGATATGCTCGACCGCAGCATCATGGAGCTCCGAGATTTAGCAAATGATCTTAGAGCCTTGACAGAGCACAACGTGACGGAGTTGCAGGTATCACAGCTATCCATGGGCGAGAGGCTAAAAATGATGCATGATTTAATGGTTCATAGTAGTACGAGACTATTATCTACCATGGATTCTTACAACCAGCGACTCGCAGACTTGGAGCGGATACGTCCTCCTGGTGCGCCTACATCGACACAGACTCTATCGACGTCACTACCTTCTCCATCGACATCAGTGTCAATTTCACAGGAGCAGTATGCTCTGTTCTTATCCTTTATGCGCCCCGGTGGTCATCCTCCTGCAGATCCACAGTAGTATAGTTGCTGGATATGTATTCTTTGTATTATTTAGGATGAGACTCATTGTATGGATATATATTTGCTGTATTCTTTACGATAATATTTGCTGGATATTTTCTTTTCTTTAAATTTTATTATATTATTCATATTAAATATATGTTAATTTATCGGTGTTGAGTGTTCAACCCAAGGGGGTCGGCAAACCCAGGAAATTCAACGGAGGGTTTCTCCGGGTCTATTTGTACAGATTGTGAATTAATAAACTACAGAAATAATAGTTTGGAAACAATGCAATATTCATTTTTTTACTGTATAATTAGCGACATTTTTAGCGACGTTAATACACGTCGCTAAATATGTCGCTAATTAGCGACGTTTCTATACGTCGCTAAAAATGTCTCTGTATGTTGCAAATTGCTGACATGGCAGTATTGTCAGGTCTTTAAAAATGTCGCTGTAACATTATTTTAGATAATAAACGAGAAAAGATTTGATGAATGCGGAAAACAAGATCTTGTACGAAGACCCGCCCTTCTTTTATGTTTACAAACAAGATTGTACAAATTTGATCCTATATGAGGATGTCTAAGTACAATTTATTTAATCTGGGTGAATATTGCTATAGGTGTCTGATCTGTAGTTGATCACTTTAGCCCTTGGACCACACGATGTTGAAAAAGTACCGTGGAAGACAGGTAGCAGCTTCGAAGGTTGCTAAAGAGGGGGGATGCCCGATGCCAAAGTCGTCGATCCCTTCTCTTTGCCTGAGCTCTGGATTCTCCTTTCTCTCTCTCTCTCTCCTCTATTTCTCCTTTCAATTTGTCGACCTACTTCTCCTCATTCGCCCCATTTTTGACCCTTTTCCTCGTTGATAGAGGTCTCTATTTATAGAGTTTTTAGTGACAGTGACCACACAGTCGGTGTAAAAATCGAGTAGTGGAAAGTACAGCACCCTTTTACACAACGGTTAAAATAACCAATGCCTGCGTATAGATGATCTTTTGAATGAGCGTGTGACGCGGGTCCAACTAAGGGACAAAACGTGTATAACTGCTACGAAGATCACGGCGTAGAAGCCACGTAGGTAGGTATCCCTCGTGTAGAAGAGGTTGGCATAGAAGCCAATGCCTGTCACCATGGCATAGAAGCCAAATAGTTATCAAACCGGCATAGAAGCCGAATAGGCGTAAAAGTCGAGTGGTCATAGAGGCCGAGTGGGCGTAGAAGCCGAGTGGTCGTAGAGGCCGAGTAGGCGTAGAAGCCGAGTAGGCACAGAAGGCCGAATGGGCGTAGAAGCAGAGCAGGCACCGAAGCTGAATAGGCGTAGAAGGCCGAATGGGCGTAGAAGCCGAGCAGGCACCGAAGCTGAATAGGCGTAGAAGCCGCTGCGTAACGTGTAAGAGTGATGATGTGGACGCCTTAGCCAGAATTACGGCTCTTGGAGATAATCAGATCTCTTGCATTAAATGCAGAGATCTGCCCCCATACAGTGCATTAAATACAGATGCTTGTCTTTAAGATTTGCCATCATTCTGCGTATTAAATACAGATACGCACCTTGAATCCTGTGCGAAGAGTAACCGCTGTCGTGGCAGTCTGTTCGTCTTCTGCGGAGCGTAAGGAGCTCATGTTTGCCTGTGTAAAACTAGGCAGCATATTCCCTTGTATGCGTAGGAGCAGGTCTCGCAAAGGGGATGTCACTAAACAACGGTTTGGTGATATTTAATCAAATCTCCTGCATTAAATGTGGAGATCTGCCATCATCCTGCGCATTAAATGTAGAGGCGTATTTTGAAGGTCTGCCACCCTTCTGTGCATCAAATGCAGAGACGTGCCTCAGGCACTTGTCAGTATTCGGCGTATTAATTGCAGAGACGTGCCTTGAGGGCCTGTCACCACCCTGTGCATTAAATACAGAGACGCGCCTCGAGTCCCGTACGAAGTGCAGCTTTTGACGTGATAGGCGGTTTGTCTTCCGCGAAGCGTAAGGAGCTCTCATCTGTCTGTGTAAAACTAGGCAGCGTATTCCTCTATGTACATAAAAGTGGTTTTACGCAAAGAAAATGGCAGTAAATGACAGTCTGGGTTGCAGTGCCGCGCCATCATTATAGTCGTCGCCTGGGTAGCCAAGCAGTATCCCTTTGTCAGAAGTCGAGACGTCAGGTTCATTGCAGGATCTGACATGTTCATTGCAGGATCTGACAGGTTCATTACGGAGAATATGAAACGTCCCTCGTACACTTTAATGCTGCATTGAAAGAGGGTGAGTTTTATGCCATAAAGGCGATGAAGCACCCTGTTTACGCTGAAGCAGCCTAGACATACTACCCTACGCGGATGGTCCTCGAGCCTATATTTTACGCTGTGCTTGGCGGAGAAGCTCTGTTTGCACGTTGAAGGCTCTGAAGTCCTCTGTTTATGCTGCTTTGCATCAATATGCTGCGTAGAGCTATCCAGCGTATTTTCTATGCTTCTACAAGACCCTCCTTCAAAGCTTTTAAATTTCTCGTAATTTGAAACGCTTTGAATGAAGCATGACCCGCTCCTCGTAACTCGAAACGTTTCTGAATGGAGTTTTGAAACGGTCGAGGCTGACTTTATGGCGGATTTATTGGGGATCGGTGCTCTCTCTCGCCTATAAAAAGGCTGAGGAGTTCTCCTGTTCTTCCCACACTTCCTTCATCATACAGAGATAATGGCCGGAGTTTGTTGGGTCATCTTGAGGAAGAAGGAGATCATGCTCTTCCCGTATGTAAGGAGCCAAAAAAGACGGCGTCTTCGAGCAAATGTCCTCTGCAATGATGGATCATGGAAGGATATCATAGCCTCCTTTGCTCGGGATAATCAGCAACTTTGTATAGTGGTTCTTCGGGAGAGAAGAAGAATCATATTTTACCACGCTACTTGCAAGTGGCACCTTCTTCCGTTACCTCCGGGGACGGGAGCAAGAAAACAGATTTACTCTGCTTTTCTTCTGTTGGCGGTATGGGTCCATGCCCAGTTCTGTATCCGCCCGCCACTGATCATCTTCTTGTTCATCGACTGTGGATGTCGATGAACTGCCATGGAAGAAGAGGAAGACCTTCACCAATGTGAGAACCTGGCAGAACAGCTTCTTGGTGCAATCTTCAGACGATGATGAGGAAGCCCTTTGTAGACGGGATTTTCCTCATATGTAGTCATAAAAAATGAAGAAAAACCCCTGTAGACTGGATTTCCCTCATGTAATCATGCTTTTAATTTTAATAAAATCGTCTTTCTTCTTCAAATGATCATGTTGCCATACTTTGCTGTGAAGTCTGAATATGTGTAGCTTCGACACGTCTGATTCTTTACGCCGACTCTGTTTAGAAAGAGTGCTAGGTCCTGTCCTGTCTTTTACGCATAACTAGGGATGCGTAGAAAGCCGCTTTAGCATTCGAGTGTTCGAACTGTCCTGCTGTTTAGGAGTGAGGAACCGTGTAAAATTCTGAACTGTTACTTCTGATAAACAGAATTTCTTTGTTCAGACATCATTTTCAAGAATGATTTCTCAAAAATCCCTTGGAACAGGGCGAGAAATGGCTGTCAAACTGATTTGCCATCTTGGTAGATGAAATATTCAGACTGGAGTCTGGATGAACTTCGAATCGATCCATGAAGAAGAGTAATTTTTCAATGTTGAACTCTTTATGCTTCGGGTACTTGGGATATCTTGAGGTCAAGAAGGAGTATCTTCTGTGTGAACTCCTGTAATTGACCGCTTTGAGAACCGTTCAGATATATGCGTACTCTGGCCTGCATATCTTTCAGATGTGCGGGAAGTCATGGAGCACGAAATCATAAGTTGGCAGCCTCTGAGCATAAACTAAACACCATCGAGCGTAAAATTATAGACTTATAGTTCCTGAGCGTGAAGTCATAGGTTTGTAGCCTCTCGAGCATAAAAGCTACCGAGCACAAAGACATTCGGGCATAAAACCTGACTTGTAGCTGTCGAACGTAAAGCCGTAGATTCGTAGCTGTCGAGCGTAGAAAGCTCTTTTAGCGTAGAACTATAGATTTGTTGCTTCTGAAAAGAAAATTTTCCGAGCGTGAAGTCGTGGATCCGTCGCCTCTGAGCGTAAACTAAGCGCCACCGAGCGTGAGATCATCGATTTGGTATCTGCTGAGCGTGAAGTCGTAGGTTTGTAGCCTCTCGAGCATAAAAGCTACCGAGCACAAAGGCATCCGGGCGTAAAACCATAGACTTATAGCCTGCGAGCTTAAAACCGTAGATCTGTAGCTGTCGAGCGTAGAAAGCTCCTTAGCGTAGAAACCACGAACTTGCTTTGCGCAAAAAACTTTTCGATTTTGCTGACTGTCCGCCTTCTCTGAATAAATAGGCTGACGTAGGACCCAATCATAACCGAATATTAATTAGGAGATTTGGTTCGGGGTCCGAGGAGTCCATCCAAACTCTATATATATCCCAAGTTTCCGAGGGGAAAAACTTTCCATCCGTCTTCTGCGAGAGAAAGCTTTCGACTGTTCGAGTTCTTCTTCGTTTCTTCTTCGAGTCTTCAAAGTTTCCAGTAATGGCTTCGAAACAAACTTCCTCCGCTAAGGGAAAGAAGGTTGATTCTTCTTCTCGTTCTTTGGCCCAAGCGAGGGTGTCTCTGGTTGGACAAGGCGAACTTCATTCTGAGTGGAGCATCCCGCCGACGGGTAGTGCACCCGGCCTGGAAGGTAGAGCTTTTGGGAAAGAGAGAATGACTGAAAATCCTTCGCACACGTTGAACGTGACCGTGCTAGGTCATCTTCTGTGCTGATAGCCTCTTTGAGAAAGATGATGCACGGAGACGTTTCATATTTTTATGCCCATATTCCTAATGTGTCAGCGTAAAAACTCTATTTTTTTTGCAGTCGAGCGTAAAAGCTTTGACCGCTGAAAACTTGGTGTATACTATTAAAATTTGAGTTTTATGCTTGTGGATGAAAATCCTGGCGTAATAACTCAATTTAATCAATCTGGCATAAAGCACAGACCGTATACTGCCAATCTTGAATTTTACGTTAAGGAAATGGATTCCAGCGTAAAGGCTCAAGTTTTACAGTCTCGACGTAGAGCACGGACTGTTATTTTTTTTGCGGATGCTGTAAGTCCCGAAATGTATAGTTAGGAATTGACGTATTTCTTTTGTGCTTTTGTAATTAACTTGCATGAGTCTCCGCTGGCTGAAGTGATGGACTCGTTTAGTTGATTGAGCCCTGAAGTATTTCCAGACCGAGTTGGAGAGCATTGGTCTGTTTGCCGCTGTGAGTGCCACCAGCCTTGGGTTACCTCCTAACCCCAACCTGTTTCTGGCATTAATGGAGTGATATATTTCGCTTACCGGGACTTTCGCTACTCCACTGGAGGAGTTGAGATTGGCCCTGCATGAGATGGCAGAGATCTCAAGACTGCCGATGGGGGATACTCCATATGAAGAGTATGTTCCTACGAACCGGTAGCTGGGGGATTCAGACCCTCGGGTAGTGGAAGTGTATCAGGAGCTGATGTGCCACTACCTCGCTTGCACCGCTTTTTATGATGAGCCCTCAGATTTGGCTTACATCAGCAAATGGATGTCCTACCTCTTCTTTCACCGCTCTAGGACTGCTAAGCCGGAGAAGGTATTGGAGGGCAAGGATCTGCCTGTGAATCCCCTGAGTGCGCTTAATGCTCAGGTAGTTGACGATCTCATTGTGGATGCTGGTACCCCGGACCGGTTCCTCGATGAAGGGACGGGAAAGTATCCTGAAGGCACTAAGGCCTATAGTTATTTGAGGCGCTGTCGCAGGCCTCTGTCCAGGGAGGCTCAACTGGCTGGCTTCCTCTCTATATGGCTGCGCCGAGTAGTAGTGCCTGGCGTCGCATCTACGGACCGCATTCACCGTAACACGCTATGGCCTGCAGTGCGTCTGGTGTTCGGGGCAAGACTGGGCTTGCTTCCTGCCATGGTGTGCCGTATACAAGCTGGCCTGAGGGCCATGATTGACGGGCTGCTCGTCGATGAAATTCGGCGTGATAGCTTTCCTAGGATAGAATTATCATACCTGTATTTGATGGGGTAGTTAATTCTCCATAACCCCCGGGTGATGTCTCCCGGTTCCGGCAGTAGTTCAGGGGGTAGTTTCTTGTTGAACTATCGGAAGTCTTCCTGGAACGTGAACACAGTTGTAGAAGCATAAAAATATGCTGGATGGCTATACGCAGCATATATGTAGAGCAGCATAAACAGAGGCCTTCAGAGCCATCAAACGTACAACAGAGCTTTCTCCACCAAACACAACATGAAATGTAAGCTCAAACGTATGGTAGTACGTCCAAACCGCTTCAGCATAAATAGGGTGCTTCATCGACTCCTGGGCGTAAAACCCATCCTCTTGCAATGCAGCATTGAAGTGTACGAGAGACGCTTCGTATTCTCCGAAGTAAACCTGTCAGATCCTGCAATGAACCTGACATCTGGACTTCTGACAATGGGATACTGCTCGACTACCCAGGGATACTGCTCGACTACCCAGACGACGGCTATAATGATGGCACGACACTGCGACCCAGGCTGTCATTTACCGCCATATCCTTTGCGTAAACTGCTTTTACATGCACGAAGGGATACGCGGCCTTGTTTTACACAGGCAGACATGAGCTGTTTACGCTCTGCAATAGACAAACTGCCTGCCACATCAAAAGCTGCACTCCGTACGGGGCTCGAGGCACGTCTCTACGTCAAATGCACAGAAAGATGACAGTTTCTCAAGGCACGTCTCTACGTCCAATGCACAGAGCGTTGACAGTTTCTCAAGGCACGTCTCTGCGACTGATGCGCAGAAGGGCTGCAGACCTTCAAAACACGCTTCTGCATTTAATGCACAGGATGGTGGCAAATCTCAACATTTAATGCAAGAGATTTGATTATATCTTCAAAAGCCGTAATTCCGGCTAAGACGTCCACATCAGCACTCTGGCACGATACGCAGCGGCTTTTACGCCCACTCGGCCTCTATGACCATGCGACTTCTACGCCCACTCGGCCTCTATGACCACTCGGCTTCTACGCCTATTTCGGCTTCTATGCCTACTTGTCTTTTACGCCATGGTGACAGACATTGGCTTCTACGCCCACCTCTTCTACACGAGGGATACCTACCTACGTGGCTTCTACGCCGTGATCTTCATAGTGATTATACGCGTTTTGTCCCTTAGTTGGACCTGCGTCACACGCTCATTCAAAGGATCATCTATACACATGCATTGGTTATTTTAACCGTTGTGTAAAAGGGTGCTGTACTTTCCACTCCTCGGTTTCTACACCGACGGAGTGGTCACTGTCACTAAAACTCTATAAATAGAGACCTCTATCAATGAGGAACAAGGTCAGAAAATTGGTCAAGAAACCAATATCAGATCCAAGGTCAAGAGAGAGAGAGAGAGAGAGAGAGAATCCAGAGCTCAGGCAAGGAGCAGGGATCGACGACTTTGGCATCGTACATCCACCCTCTTTTGCAACCTTCGAAGCTGCTTCCTGTCTTCTACGACACTTCTTCATCATCGTGTGGTCCAAGGGCTAAAGTGATCGACTACAGATCAGACACCTATAGCAATATTTATCCAGATTAAATAAATTGTACTCCCACATCCTCGTATAGGATCAAATTGTACAAGTTTGTTTGTAAACCAAAGAAGGCGGGTTTCGTGTAAACCCCATCTTGAATACATTTTCATTCTTTCGTTTTCCACCACAAACAAGATGGCGACTCTGCTGGGGAAATCTTTCTCTTCTGATGAGGAAGTAATTGCTCAACACGATGCAGTATCTGTAGGAACTGTGAAGAAGACACTGGTTGTCTAATTCGACCAGTCTGCCTACGAAGACTTGCTTCGAACCGGGGGTAGCTCTCACCCTCTCTCCGTCCAAGACAACAGGAAGCTGCGCAAGGTCTGGATGCCCAAGACATCCTCTACCATTCTTGTGGACTCTCCGATCTCTCCGACCAATGAGGTTGTAGCATTGCTCCCTCTGTGCCCTGCACGTAAAATTCAGTCTCCCGCTACGCGCGGTACAGACGAAACTTCGGGCAAAGCCTCAGCGCTAACCCAGAAGTATCCACTACGCTCTACGCGTAGAAACCAGTCTCCCGCTACGCGCGGTACAGACAAAACTTTGGGCAAAGCCTCAGCGCTGACCCAGAAGTATCCACTATGCTCTACGCGTAGAAACCAGTCTCCCGCTACGGCCGGTACAGACAAAACTTCTGATGATGCCTCAGCGCCAAATTGGAAGTACAAATCACGCTCCGTGCGCAAGACAACATCTGACATCTACGGGGAACCAGATGAGCGCTGTGATTTTTGCAAGGGGAAGCAAGCGGCAGAGTACTCAACTCCTCGGCCTTTACGTCAGCAAAGGAGCAATCTGCCTACTCTCCGGATTACGCGGGAAGCCGATGGCCGATTGAGGACCTCTTTAGCTTTATGCTAGTCTGAGCAGATCTCCAAATTATGCCAGGCGAAGTCCCACGGCGTAAAGCAAGCTCAGATTACGGAAAGATACCCTCCCCGGGGATTATCCGCCACCCAGATGGCCAACCTGTTGTACACAGGTGGCACAGGAAAAACCATGGTGCCCAATCTCCGCATGCCCACTCATGGGAACAGAAGGAACAAGCCGTCGTCTTCTTCTTCTACTCCTCCTGACTTGCGTAATTATCTGATCCAGAAACACAAAGACGAAGATCATAAACAAGCTTCAGTTCCCCTAATGGTCAAACGCGGGAAGATCTTGTGGGAGGATGCTTCAACATCTAATATCGTCATGACAAGTGGACCACGTGAAGAATCTATCTTTACTATCCCTCCAACTCGCGACGACCAACATCCAATAGTCTTCGGGCGCATACGAAGCAGCCCAATCATGCAGGAAGAATTTTGCGAGTCTGAAAATGGCAGAATACAAATCCACAGATATAGCCCGCAAGCGTTAAAAATTATTCAAAACATGGGGTTATGAGGACATGCCAGGCCTTGAACCAAAGGTTACTCACAAACTCAACATATTGACCGATTCAAAGCCTGTGAAGCAGCACCAACGCCGGTTCCGCACGGATATGATGGACGCCATCGAAGCTGAAGTCAAGAAGTTGATAGCCTGCGGTTTCATCCGGGAAGAACAACATCCCGACTGGGTCGCCAACATTGTCCCAGTCATGAAGAAAAATAGGAAAATACGTATCTGCATCAATTACCGAGATCTGAATGCGGCCTGCCCCAAGGATGAGTTCCCTCTTCCTATCACGTACATCATGATCGACAACACCTACGGTTTTGAACGCATGTCTTTCATGGACGGATTCTCAGGGTACAATCAGATCAAGATGCATCCCGAAGATGAGAAGCACACTGTCTTCCGGACCCCGTTGGGGGTATATTGTTATACGGTCATATCCTTCGGATTGAAGAACGCCGGGGCTACATACCAACGGGCTATGAGTAACATATTCCATGAGCATTTACGTAAAACAGTAGAATGTTACGTGGACGACATAGCCGTCAAGAGCCGTCTCAAAGATGATCACATTCAAGACTTGAGGACGGTATTCGAGTTAATGTGCCAACATCAACTCAAGATGAACCCTACGAAGTCCTTTCTGGGTGTATCTAGTGGCAAATTCCTGGGATTTGTCATTACCGCCAAAGGCATCCAGTGGACCCTGACAAAGTCCAGGCCATCGTAGAAATGCGACCGCCCCGCAATCTGAGGGAACTTCGGGGATTTCAAGGCCGTCTGGCTTATATCCGGAGATTCATATCCAACCTCTCAGAAAGATGTCAGCCCTTTTCGCATCTCATGAAGAAAGGTGTATCCTTCATATGGGACGAAACCTGTCAACAAGCGTTCGGAGATATCAAATGCTACCTTACCAGTCCGCCAGTCTTGGTGCCTCCCGTCATGGAAAGACCGTTCTTGCTGTACGTTCGAGCGATGGATCATTCGCTAGGAGCTCTTCTCGCACAGAAGAACGATATGGGTCATGAACAGGCTATCTACTACCTCAGCAGGATGATGGTCGGAGCCGAACACCGGTACAACCCAGTGGAGAAAGAATTCTTGGCTCTGATGTTCGCTCTCCAGAAGATGCGGCACTATGTCACCGGCCAGACTATTCATATCATCTCCAGGATCAACCCTCTTCGAGTACTGATGAGCAAGCCAAGTGCTCTTAATTCCCGACTCGCTACTTGGGCGATGCTGTTAACACCATATGACATGGTATACGTCCCGCAGAAGTCCATCAAAGGCCAAGCGCTGGCCGACTTCCTAGGTGCTCATCCGATCCCGGAGGCCGCCAAATTATACGAGGACATCCCTGACGAAGTTGCAGAATGTAATTTCGTAATGGAAAGTGACGCATGGCAGCTGTTCTTCGACGGTGCCTCCAGGACTGGTCCCAAGGGAAACGTGGTTTCAGGGGTAGGAATTGTCCTGGTCACTCCTGATAAACTCGTCATCTACCGAGCATATTCTCTTAGCGAGCCATGCTCCAACAATGTGGCAGAGTACAACGCTCTGCTAATCGGGCTCCAAGTCGCCAAGAGCTGGGGGTCGAGTCCCTGGAAGCTTTCGGTGATTCTCTTCTTATAGTCAATCAAGTCAGGGGAATATATGAAGTCTGAAATCCAGACCTCATCCCCTATCAGCAAGCAACGGTCGAGATAGCCATGACATTCAAAGGGTTCTTCCTAGAGCATGTACCTCGATCTCAGAATCTGAAAGCTGATGCCCTAGCCAGTCTAGCTGCGGATTTAGCCACTCCTATAAGAAGACAGGATTCGGTAATCCTTCTTAACAGAGATTTATTCTGTGTGAAGAACAACTTTCACATAGAACGCAGCTACGCTGTGAACACAAATCCCTCTAGAAAAGACTGGAGAAGTCCCTTCATAGATTTTGTCGCATACGGAATCTTGCCGGAGGACCCCAAAGAAGCAGTATCCATCAAAAGACGATCATTACGCTTCTACTTCGATGCATCTTCACAATGCCTATATCGCCGGACCTACGACGGACTGCTATTGAGATGCTATTGAGATGTCTCTCTAACGACAAAGCACAGCTGATTATCCGAGAAGCTCACAACGGTGTGTGCGAAGCGCATCAACCCGGTCCTAATCTACAGGATCGTATCAGGAGAATGGGCTATTACTGGCCAACTATGATCGCAGACGCGATCAACTATGCAAGACAATGCAGCGCCTTTCAAGTTCATGCAGACTTCATACATCAGCCGTCTGAATATCTACATCCTACGGTTGCATCCTGGCCTTTCGAAGCATAGGGTATGGATATCATTGGTCCTATTCACCCATCTTCTTTCAGAGGTCACCGGTTTATACTGGCCATCACGGATTACTTCTCCAAATGGGCAGAGGCGATCCCTCTTGCTGAGGTAAAGGCGTCTAATGTAATCAGCTTCATCAAGCATCACGTCATTTATCGCTTTGGGATTCCCCGAAGGATAATCCATGACAATGGGCCCCAGTTCATCAGCCAAGCGTTTCATCGATTTTGCGATAAAAATCGGATACATAATATTGCCTCTACGGCATATTATCCAGCTGCTAATGGTTTGGCGGAAGCTTTCAACAAAACCATTATCAAACTCTTGAAAAAGTTCATCTCTTCAAACAAAAGAGATTGGAATGAGAAGCTGGGCGAATGCCTCTTGGCATACCGCACAACGGTACGAACATCGACAGGTTGTACCCCATTTTTACTGGTCTACGGGAGCGAAGCAGTTCTCCCCATTGAAATCCAGATCCCGTCACTCAGGAAAGCCGTGACTAATGAGCTGACTCAAGAAAAGAATGACCTGTTAAGGCTTCAAGAGCTAGAAGGATTAGACGAGAAACGCCTCCAAGCTCAATAGCGCATCGCGCTCTACCAAGCACGCATTTCCAAAGCTTTCAATTATAAAGTAAAGGAAAGAGTGTTCAAAGTCGGCGAGCTAGTTTTAGCCGTAAGAAGGCCGATGATCCTTACTCACAGGAGTAAAGGCAAATTCCAGTCCAAGTGGGAAGGCCCTTATGTGATCAAGACAACGTTCTTAAACGGCGCTTACCGGTTAGCCCAGCCAAATGGAGACCTGTTAATGGCTCCTATCAACGGTAAATTCTTGAAAAGGTACTATGCTTAAACTCCCCTGCTTAAGTGGAATATAGCGAGAATCTCAAATTCTGACAAAACTACTTCTAAAACGAAACTAGTTGGGTCATATTCTATCATGTCCCTATGACCTCTGAATAGATATGTCCTGCTAAAAGGTTATCAAGAGTCTATCACGTTCATACTACCTCTGATATTACTCTCGCCCAAATCTGTCATTTACATTCCGAAATGATGGGTCCATAAAGTCAGAAAAGAGTCACTTTTATTTATTCCAAAAAAAGAGAGCAGAATTACATTCGGGAAGCAAAAAGAAGAAAGGGTACATCATTGTGGGGGAGCGGTCAGATCGTAAATCAGCTGTACCAGTGCAGCTATCCTCTCATCCCTGGAAGCCAAGGCATCAGCGCAGGCCCGCTCCAGCCGTGCCTCAGGATTGTTCGTAAAGGACAGTTCGGCCCTTGCCCGAAGAGAGCCAGTACGGGCAGCTTCTGCGCGTTCCAGATCCCGTCGTGCTGCGCTCAGTCGACCAGTCGCTACATCTAGACCTGCCAACGACTGAGAGGCCCACTCCTCTGCCAGAGTAAGTTTTTCCTTCAACTTACGGGCCCTCGTTACGTTCCCTTCATGCTCGGATTGGCACTTCGTCTGAAGAGCAAGAGCCTCCTCCATGACAGCTTTTCTTTCATCCATCTCCAGCTTATGTGCTTTGATGGAGTCATCTAGGCTTTCCAACTGTTTAGTAAGCCGCGCAGTCATGAGGTTATATCTGGCCTGGACCTCAGCTTCAAGGCTGCCCCGAGCCAGCTGCAAGTATTCGTTAATAGGTTGCTCCAAACTATTAACCATCGCCTCCAGGGCGTCAGCTACCCCAGAATCGCTGAACTCCCTGACCGCCCCGATCGAAAACTGAGAAGCCTTCTTCAGATGCTCGAAGTCTAGATTCTTCGCTAACACCATTGATATCAGCGTTTTTAAACTGGTGTAAAAGAGGCTGGTGTATTGCTCGGTCAGCGCGACTAGATCCGATTGGACGCCAGGAGTGGCCGCGATATTGGCAAGTCCCCCTCCAGGAATGATTGCAGACGAGGTGGCCACAGCCGCCGCCTCAGCGGGTGGTACGACCGAAGGAGGTGCGACAACGACGGTCGAAGTCATCGGCATACTAGCGAGAGGCGAGGTCACGACAACGGGCTCGTCCTCCTCTTGAGGTGACGAAACCACTCCGGGCGAGCTGGCCCCCGAAGATATTTCCTCCTCGAAGTCGGGCGCCTCCGTGTCATCGCCGGGAGCCCGAGCAGAGCCAGAAGGCGCTTCAACGCTATACTCCCCGTGGACGCCGTCCCCTGAGAAGAGGACAAGAAAGTTGATATCAATATGATGGTAATCTTTCTAAGAGGAGAAATAAAGATGATATTTACCCGTAGCCAACGGTATATATGCCGCATCTGCAGCCCACGTAGCTAAATCATGCCTTAATGACGCAATACGAACTGTCATACCTGGAGAAGGGGGTGGGCCCATCGACACCACCAGGTGCTCTACCGAGCCTTCACTAAGACGCGGTCGAGGTTCGTCAGCTGGAATCTCGCCAGGCGATTTCGTTCCACTACAGGAGGCGGTGGCAGCAACGGCAGACTCAAGCAGGGGTTCTCCGACACCGCCAGCCAAAACTGAGGGTCCCTCTCCGAAAGGCGAGGAACCTCCAATCAAAGAGACATCCCCAATAAGGGAGACAGCAGGTTCCTCTCTAGGAGCCTCGATACCAGGAATCCAGAGAGAACGAGCAACCGTCTTCTTCTTCCTCTTGCGAGGGAAAGTCTGCTTCGAAGCAGGAGCCCTTCGCTTCCCAGAGACTGCCAAAGCCCCCGCAGGCGGAGGCACTTCACACCTCGGCACCGACACCAGAGGCTCATCTGGAGTGACGGATCCCTCACCCTCGTCAGACGAAACCGAGGGGACTTCGACTCTTCCCCCAGATTTGGGAGAAGGCACCCTAAAGCTTCCACGCATGTCAAAATCGCGATGGAAGGTATTGATCGCCACGTAGAACTGGGCATACGAATGGAGGATGCGTAGCTCCGTGGAGAGTGTGACGACCGACACGATAAAGATTGCTCCCGTGTAACCCATGATAAAATACCGCCATCCTCTGGCTCCATCAATGAGTCCGCCCCTGGACCTGAAGCTGGTGACGGCATTGCCCACGTGCAGCTGATCGTACCCAAACTGCCTAGCGAACCGACTGGGCAAGTAGGGCTCGAAGAAGCAATGATCTTCGCTCCTGTACAGCAAATGGGAGGGTCTGATGTAGACCAACCAATTAAAAGCTTCCAGAGAAAGATTGGTCTTCTCTCTACCTAAATCCTCAAGCCTAATACCCGACTGATTGCGATGTACAGAGGGGACAGTGCAGAGGAGCTTCCAGCAATGACCGAGGCTCAGCACCAGCCGACAGTCTAAAACTGTGTTCACGTTCCAGGGAGAGTCCTTGTAGTTCAGCAAGAAACTACCCCCCGATCTACTGCCAGGGCCGGGAGACATCACCCGGGGGTTGTGGAGAATTAACCATCCCATCAAGTACAGGTATGGTAACTCTACCCGGGGAAAGCTATCACGCCGAGCTTCATCAACGAGCAGTCCATCAGTCATGGCTCTCAAACCAGCCTGTATACGGCACACCATGGCAGGGAGCAAGCCCAGTCTTGCCCCGAACACCAGACGCACGGCATGCCATAGGATGTTCCGGTGAATGCGGTCAGCGGACGCGATGTCGGGCACCACTACTCGATGCAGCCATATGGAGAGAAAGCCAGCCAGCTTGGCTTCCTTAGACAGAGGCCTGCGGCAGTGCCTCAAGTAACTATAGGCCTTAGTGCCTTCAGGGTACTTTTATACCCCGTCATTGAGAATCTGATCTGGAGCTTTAGCATCCTCCATAAGATCCTCGACGACCTGGGCATTGAGCACGCCCAAACAGTTCACGGGCTCATTCTTGTCCCCCAAAAATTTCTCCGACTTGACGGCCCTGGACCGGTGGAAGAAGAGGTAGGACATCCACTTAGTGATGTGAGCCAAATCAGAAGGCTCATCATAAAAAGCAGTGCACGCGAAGTAATGGCACATCAGCTCCTGATACACCTCCACAACCCGAGGGTCCGAGTCCTCCAACTCCCGGTTGGTGGGAACATACTCTTCATATGGGGTATCCCCCATCGGCAGTCTCGAGATCACTGCCATCTCATGGAGGGCCAACCCCAACTCCCCCAGTAGAGTGGCGAAGGTCCCGGTGAGCGAAATGTATCGCTCCATCAGTGCCAGAAACAGGTTAGGGTTGGGAGGCAACCCAACACTCGTCGCACTCACAGCAACATACAGTCCGATGACCTCCAGCTCTCTCCGAAAATGTTTCAAGGCCCAGTCAACTAGGCAAGCCCATCGGAGGTTTGTTGGGGTGATCCACCCATTGCACCGAGGATTCTCCTTGGGTTATACCCCCCTCGCCCCATGAAGTCGTTGCAGAAAGTCGGCAATTGGACCGACTGGATCACTAAACTGTCTTCACTCGGGACGCTGCCCGGGCACAGTCCACTGAACAGCGTCACAACGCCGGAAGGGCGGCTGACAAACGACCCCTGGTCAGCTCTTTTTAGATGAAAGATCTTCCCCGACTTGCCATGAAGATCGGGAGTCAGCGTCCACAATATCCTCCTGGAATGTGTCGCATGGGAGAAAGCCGAGATGGGATAATCTCTCGGCATCTTTGGAAGATACAAGACCACACTCTCGGCGGGGAAAACCCAGGATTCTCTCTTGGGCTTCGTTTGGGACTGTTTGTCAATCATGTCCCCAAAAAGAAAAGCTGGCTTGATGTACTGGTCCCCGTCTATGTACGTCAGGGGCTCTCCATTAATCATGTTCAGCAACGTCCGCTCGCCCTGAGCCGATATCAAGATCTCCCTTCCTTCAGGATACTGGAGTCCGGAGATAGGAAATATCACGTGGGACAGATCCTCCAGATAGTTTGAGTGCAGCATCCCGGCAGCGGAACCCATCACCTCGGCCAGTGGAGACTCATGCAAGTCAACTGCAAAAGTGCAAGGAAAATACGTCATTACAAATCTTGCAAAGACCAAGAAACGACCGTCTGTGCTTTACGCCAAGACTGTACAAAATTTGGTCATTTTACGTCGAAAGTCACATCCAGAAGCGTAATTGGCGGTATACAGTCCGTGCTTTACGTCAGACTGCCAAAATTATAGTTATTACGCCGGAGGTCCCATCCACAAGCGTAAAACTAAAATTTTATAGTATACACCAAATTTTTGGCAGTCATAGCTTTTATGCTCAAAACTGCGAAAACACGGAGTTTTACGCTGGCACATTAGAAATGTGGGCGTAAAAGATGAAAACGTCTCCGTGCGTCATCTTCCTCAAAGAGGCTATCAGCACAGAAGACGACCTAGCGCGGTCACGTTCAACATGTGCGAAGGATTTTTTGTCGTTCTTTGTCATCCCAAAGGCTCTACCTCTGAGGCTGGGTGCGCTACTCGTCGACGGGATACTTCGCTCAGAAGAGAGTTCACCTTGCCCGACCGAAGACTCTCTCGCTGGGGCAGAAGAACGAGAAGAAGAACCTATACTCTTTCCCTTAGTGGAGGGGATTTGTTTCAGCGCCATTTCTGAAAACTCGGAGCGCTCAGAAGAAGAACGAGGGGAAAGACTCAAAACAGTCGAAGGCTCTCTTTCGCAGAAGACGGATGAAAAGTTCTTCTCTCAAAAGCTTGGGATATATATAGAGTTTGGGTCGACTCCTCGAATCCTCGAACGGGCTCCTAGAAACCCCAAACCAAAATCTCACAATTAATATTTGGTTATGATTGGGTACTACATCAGACCACTACTCTCGAAAGACGGACAGTCAGCAAATTCGAAGAGTTTTTTGTGCTAAAACAGGTCAGCGGTTCCTACGCTAAAGAGCTTTCTACGCTCGACAGCAACAGATCTACGGTTTTTACTCTCGCAAGCTAAAAGTCTATGGTTTTATGCCCGGATGCCTTTATGCTCGGTAGCTTTTATGCTCGAGAGGCTACAAACCTACGACTTTACTCTCAGCAGATACCAAATCGATGATCTCACGCTTGGTGGCGTTTAGTTTACGCTCTGAGGCAATGGATCCACGACCTTACGCCAGGAAGATTTTTTTTATTCACAGGCTACAAATCTACAGTTCTACGCTAAATGAGCTTTCTAAGCTCGACAGCAACAGATCTACGGTTTTACACTCGCAAGCTACAAGTCTATGGTTTTATGCCCGGATGCCTTTGTGCTCGGTAGCTTTTACGCTCGAGAGGCTACAAACCTACGACTTTACGCTCAGCAGATACCAAATCGATGATCTCACACTCGGTGGCTTTCTACGCTCAATAGGCTATGAACTCAGGATTTTCAGCTCATCTACACTATGGATCTCTGACTTTCTGTATGTCCGAACAGTTCTCGAGGCAGTCGATTACAGGAATTCACACAGAAGATACTCCTTCTTGACCTCAAAATATCCTAAGTACCCGAAACATACAGAGTTCAAACATTGAGAAATTACTCTTCTCGGGTCAATTGGAGGTTCATCCAGACTCCAGTCTGAATATCTCGTCTATCAAGATGGCAACTCAGTTTGACAGCCGTTTCTCGACCCTGTTTCAAGGGATTTTCGAGAAATCATTCTTGAAGACGAAGTCTGAACAAAAATTCTGTTCATCAGAAGCAAAGACAACAGTTCAGAGCTCTACGCAGTTCCTCAGTCCCAGCAGCAGGACAGTTCTAAATGTTCAAAATGCTCAACAGCGTTCTATGGACTATTCACTGTGCACAAAAGACAGGACCTAGCACTCTTTCTATCAGAGTCGGCGTAAAGAATCAGACGTGTCGAAGCTACACATATTCAGACTTCACAGCAACGTATGGCAAAACGATTATATACGGAGAAGAAAGACGATTTTATTAAAATCAAAATTATGATTACATATGAGGGAAATCCTGTCTACAAGGGATTTTTTCTTTATTTTTTATGGTTACATATGAGGGAAATCATGTCTATAAAGGATTTCCCCATCGTCGTCCGAAGCTCGCCCAGAAGCTGTTCTGACAGGTTCTCAATGGGCATAATTCTTCATCCATCTTCTCTAGCAGTCAGTCAGTTCCAACAAACTGACTGACATGGCAATGATCAACGGCGGGAGAATACAGAGTTGGGGCTTGCATAAACTATGCAGATCCCATGCTCCGTGCGCCGTGACAGATTGAGTTGATATATTCCACCCAACTCAATGCCCGAGGTCAGAGCTAGTTGCTGCTCTCATCCCCGGAGGTAACAGGAGAAGACACCGCTTGCAAGCCGTGTGGTCTAATACGACCCTTCCTTTCTCCTGAAAGAACAGCCATATAAAGTTGCTGATTATCCCGAGCAAGGGAGGCTAAGATATCCTTCCATGATCCATCGTTGCAGTGGAGACTTGCTCGAAGATGCCATCTTTTTCGGCTCCTTACACGCTGGAAGAACATGATCTCCTTCTTCCTCAGATCGACCCGACGAACTTCGGCGATCATCTCTGCGTGACGATGAGAATATGGGGAGAACGGGTTAAACCCCCAGCCTTCTTATAGGCGAAAGAGATCACACCGGTCCCCAATAAATCCGCCATAAAGTCAGCATCGACAGTTTCAACGCTCCATTCAGAAATGTTTCGAGTTACGAGAAGCGGTTCATGCTTCATTCAAAGCGTTCCAAATTTCGAGAAATTTGAAAGCTTTGAAGGGGGTCTTGTAGAAGCATAAAAAATACGCTGGATGGCTATACGCAGCATATATGCAGAGCAGCATAAACAGAGGCCTTCAGAGCCATCAAACGTACAATAGAGCTTTCTCCGCCAAACATAACATGAAATGTAAGCTCAAACGTAAGGCAGTACGTCCAAACCGCTTCAGCATAAACATGGTGCTTCATCGACTCCTGGGCGAAAACCCATCCTCTTGCAACGCAGCATTAAAGTGTACGAGAGACGCTTCGTATTCTCCGAAGTGAACCTGTCAGATCCTGCAATGAACCTGACGTCTAGACTTCTGATAAAGGGATACTGCTCGACTACCCAGGGATACTGCTCGACTACCCAGACGACGGCTATAATGATGGCACGACACTGCGACCCAGGCTATCATTTACCGCCATCTCCTTTGCGTAAACTGCTTTTACGTGCACGAAGGGATACGCGACCTTGTTTTACACAGGCAGACATGAGCTATTTACGCTCTGCAGTAGACAAACCGCCTACCACATCAAAAGCTGTACTCTGTACGGGGCTCGAGGCACGTCTCTACGTCAAATGCACAGAACGATGACAGTTTCTCTAGGCACGTCTCTACGTCCAATGCACAGAGCGGTGACAGTTTCTCAAGGCACGTCTCTGCGACTGATGCGCAGAAGGGCTGCAGACCTTCAAAACACGCTTTCGCATTTAATGCACAGGATGGTGGCAAATCTCGGCATTTAATGCAAGAGATTTGATTATATCTTCAAAAACCGTAATTCCAGCTAAGACGTCCACATCAGCACTCTGGCACGGTACTACGCGGCTTCTACGCCCACTCGGCCTCTATGACCACTCGGCTTCTACGCCTATTTCGACTTCTATGCCTACTTGGCTTCTACGCCATGGTGACAGACATTGGCTTCTACGCCCACCTCTTCTATACGAGGGATACCTACCTACGTGGCTTCTACGTCGTGATCTTCGTAGCGATTATACGCGCTTTGTCCCTTAGTTGGACCCGCATCACACGCTCATTCAAAGGATCATCTATACGCAGGCATTGGTTATTTAACCGTTGTGTAAAAGGATGTTGTACTTTCAACTCCTCGGTTTCTACACCGACGGAGTGGTCACTGTCATTAAAACTCTATAAATAGAGACCTCTATCAATGAGGAACAAGGTCAGAAAATTGGTCAAGAAACCAATATCAGATCCAAGGTCAAGAGAGAGAGAGACAGAGAGAGAGAAAATCCAGAGCTCAGGCAAGGAACAGGGATCGACGACTTTGGCATCGTACATCCACCCTCTTTTGCAACCTTCGAAGCTGCTTCCTATCTTCTATGGCACTTCTTCATCATCGTGTGGTCCAAAGGCTAAAGTGATCGACTGCAGATCAGACACCTATAGCAATATTTATCCAGATTAAATAAATTGTACTCCCACATCCTCGTATAGGATCAAATTGTACAAGTTTGTTTGTAAACCAAAGAAGGCGGGTTTCGTGTAAACCCCATCTTGAATACATTTTCATTCTTTCGTTTTCCACCACAAACAACAGTTATAGACTGTCGGCGGGCGCTAGACTTCAGTCATAGTTGGAAGCTTTTCTACACCGTCCCTTCTGTACATCGCAATCAATCAGGAATTTAGCTCGAGGATTCGGGTAGAGAGAAGACCATTCTTTCTCCCAAAGCTTTTAATTGGTTGGTCTGTATTAGACCATCCCATCTGCTATACAGAAGCGAAGATCATTGCTTCTTGGAGCCCTACTTGCCCAGTCGGTTTGCCCGGCAGTTTGGGTATGATCAGTTGCACGTGGGCAATGCCGTCACCAGCTTCAGGTCCAGAGGTGGACTCATTGATGGAGCGAGGGGATGGCAATATTTTATTATGGGCTGCACTGGGGCAATTTTTACCGTGCAGGTCATCACACTCTCCACGGAGCTGCGCATCCTGCATTCGTATGCCCAGTTCTATGTGGCAACGAACACCTTCTATCGTGATTTTGATATACATGGAAGCTTTAGGGTGCCCTCTTCCAAGACTGGGGGAAGAGTTGAAGTACCCTCGGTTTCTTCCGACGAGGGTGAGGAGTCCGTTATCCCGGATGAGCCTCTGGTGTCGGTACCTAGGGGTGAAGTACCTCCGCCTGCGGGGGCTTTGATAGTTTCTGGGAAGCGAAGGGATCCTGCTCCCAAGGAGGCTTCCCCTCGTAAGAGGAAGAAGAAGGCGGTAAATTGTCCTCTCCGGATTCCTGGCATTGAGGCTCCTGGAAGTGAGCTTGCGTCTCCCCGTGTTGGGGACGATTCTTTGATTGGAGGTTCCTCACCTTTTAGAGAGGGACCTTCTACAGTTCTGGCTGGTGGAGCTAGAGAATCTCAGCTGGACGCTGGTGTCGCTGCTATTGCTTCAGGTAGTGGAGCGAGGTCGCCTTCGGGGCTGAGTATAATAAAGTTTCGTATACCTCTAGCCGGATCGGCATCGGGAGGGACTTCTACCGTGCCTATGAGCGTACCTAGCGAGATTCCAGTTGATGAGCCTAGGTTGGATTTTGAGGAGGACCTGGAAGACTACTTGCCAGTGTCAGTTCACAGACCTCTTTCTCCAGGTATGACAGCTCGCCTAGCATTATTAAGAAATGATTTAGATGTACAGGCTGCAGATGTGACGTATATGCCGTCGGCCATGGGTAAATGTCGTCTTTTATGCCTCTTCTTTGGGAAAATTAATATTATATTGATATTAACTTCCTTTTGTCTTCTTTTTAGGGGAAGACCTCTTCAGAGAGGGCGATGTAGGCGCGCCCTTTGGCTCTGTGTCAGGTCCTAGTGGTGACACGGAGGTACCTAATTTTGAAGAGGAGACATCTTCGGGTGCTGGCTTGCCTGTCGAGGAGACTCTTGAGATATCTCAAGAGGAGGACGAGCCTGTCATTGCGATAATGCCTCTTTTGAGCACGCCGGTCACTTCGTCCGGTGTTGGCGATTCTTCTTTCGTCGTACCTCCTGTTGAGGCGATGGCCGTGACGACATCATCTGTGGTGATTCCTGGGGGGGAAGTCGCCACCATCGCGGACACTCCCCGCGTTCATGCGGACCTAGTTGCGCTGACCGAGCAGTACACCGGTATCTTCTATACCACTTTGAGAACGCTAATGTCAATGGTGTTGGCGAAGAAGCTGGACACACTGACGCGCTGGAGGCGATGGTTAATGGTTTGGAGCAAACCATTAACGAATACCTGCAGCTAGCTCGAGGCAACATTGAAGCTCTGGTCTAGGCTAGATACGACTCCTTGACTGCGCATCTTGTTGAAAAGAAGGAAGGTCTGAATAAATTCATCGAGACTAATCAGCAGGAGATGGATAAAGGGAAAGTTATTTTGGAGGAGACTATCGCCCTTCAAACGAAGTGCCAGGCCGAGCATGACGGCAATGTAGCAAGGGTCCACAAACTGGAGACAAAGCTTCCTCATGCAAAGGAGTGGGCTTCTCAGTTGTCGGGAGGTCTAGATGTGGTGAATGGCCGACTGGTCGCAGCACAACAGAACTTGGCGAGTGCAGGAGTCGCCCGTGCTGGTTTCCTTCGGGCTAGAGCCGAACTGTCCCTCCTGATAGATGACGAGGCACGGTTGGAGCGGGTCCGCGCTGATGTCTTGGATTCCGGGGCTGAGAGGATGGCCGTACTGGCGCAGCAGCTTCACGACCTGACCGCTCCCCCTTCATGATGTACTTTTGCTTTTGCTTTTCAAATGTACTTTCGCTCTTTTTCTCTTGGGAATAATAAAGAGGCTTTTTATCTGACTTTGTGGACCCATCATTTCAGAATATAAATGACAGGTTTGGGTGAAAGTGATATCAGAGGTAGTATGGACGTGATATATTTTCGGTACGCTTTAGCAGAGCATATCTATTCAGAGGTCATATGGACATGATAGAATATGATCCAACTAGTTTCGTTTTGGAAGTAGTTTTGTCAGAATGAGGTCTTCGCCATATTCCACTTGAGTAGAGGAGGTTTAAGCATAGTACCTTTTCAGGAATTTGCCATTGATAGGAGACATTAGCAGGTCTCCATTAGGCTGGGCTAACTTGTAAGCGCCATTTGGGAACGTTGTCTCGATCAAGTAAGGGCCTTCCCATTTGGGCTAGAATTTGCCTTTACTCCTGTGAGTAAGAATCATCGGCCTTCTTACAGCCAAAACTAGCTCGCCGACTTTGAACACTCTTTCCTTTACTTTTTGATTAAAAGTTCTAAAAATGCGTGCTTGGTAGAGCGCGATGCGCTGCTAAGCTTGGAGGCATTTCTCGTCTAATCCTTCTAGCTCTTGAAGCCTTAACAGGTTATTCTTTTCTTGAGTTAACTCATTAGCCATGGCTATCCTGAGTGACAAAATTTGAATTTCGATAGGAAGAACTGCTTCACTCTCGTAGACCAATGAGAATGGTGTGCAACCTGTCGGTGCTCGGATCGTTGTACGGTATGCCCAGAGACATTTTCCCAGCTTCTCGTTCCAATCTCTCTTGTTCGAAGAGACGAAATTCTTCAAGAGTTTGATAATGGTTTTGTTGAAGGCTTCCGCCAAACCATTAGCAGCCGGATAATATGTGGTAGAGGCCACATTTCGTATCCGATTTTTATCACAAAATCAGTGGAACGCATGGCTGATGAACTGAGGCCCATTGTCATGGATTATCCTTCGAGGAACCCCAAAGCGGTAAATGACGTTATGCTTGATGAGGCTGGTCATATTAGATGTCTTCACCTCAGCAAGAGGGATCGCCTCTGCCCATTTGGAGAAGTAATCCGTGATGGCCAGTATAAACCGGTGACCTCTGGAAGAAGACGGGTGAATAAGACCAATGATATCCATACCCCATGCTTCGAAAGGCCAGGATGCAACCGTAGGATGTAGATGTTCGGACGGTTGATGTATGAAGTCTGCATGAACCTGATAGGCTCTGCATCGTTTGGCATACTGGATTGCGTCTGCGATCATAGTGGGCCAGTAATAGCCCATTCTCCTGATACGATCCTGCAGCTTAGGTCCGGGTTGATGCGCCCCGCACACGCCGTCGTGAGCTTCACGGATAATCCGCTGTGCTTCATCACCAGAGAGACATCGTAATAATAGCCCGTCATAAGACCGACGATATAGGCATTGTGACGATGCGTCGAAGTAGAAGCGTAATGATCGTCTTTTGACAGATATTGCTTCTTTAGGATCTTCTGGCAAGATTCTGTATGCTACGAAATCTATAAAGGGACTTCTCCAGTCTCTCTTGGGAGGATCTGTGTCCACCGTGTAGCTGTATTCGATGTGAAAGTTGTTTTTCACACAAAATAGGTCTCTGTTAAGAAGGATTACCGAATTCTACCTTCTTATAGGGGTAGCTAAATCTGCAGCAAGACTGGCTAGGGCATCAGCTTCCATATTCTGAGACCGAGGTACACGCTCTAGGAAGAAACCTTTGAACGTCATGGCTATCTCGACCATTGCTCGGTGAAAGGGGATGAGGTCGGGATTCCGGACTTCATATATTCCTCTGACTTGATTGACGATCAGCAGAGAATCACCGAAGGCTTCCAGAGATTCGACCCCCAGCTCTTTTGCAACTTGGAGCCCGATTAGTAGAGCATTATATTCTGCCACATTGTTAGAACAGGGCTCGCTAAGAGAATATGCTCGGTAGATAACGAGTTTATCAGGAGTGACTAGGACGATCCCTACTCCTGAAACCACGTTTCCCCTGGGACCAGTCCTGGAGGCGCCATCGAAGAACAGTTGCCATGCATCGCCTTTCGTTACGGAATTACACTCTGCAACTTCGTCGGGAATGTCCTCGTACAGTTTGGAGGCCTCCGGGATCGGATGAGCAGCTAGAAAGTTAGCCAATGATTGGCCTTTGAAGGACTTCTGAGGGACGTACACCATGTCATATGGCGTTAATAACATCGCCCAAGTCGTGAGTCAGGAATTAAGGACACTTGGCTTGCTCATCAGTACCCGAAGAGGATTAATCCTGGAGATGATATGAATGGTTTGGCCCGTGACATAGTGTCGCATTTTCTGAATAGCGAACATCAGAGCCAAGCATTCTTTCTCTATAGGGTTGTACCGGTGTTCGGCTCCGACCATCATCCTGCTGAGGTAGTAGATAGCCTGCTCGTGGCCCATATCATTCTTTTGTGCGAGAAGGGCTCCCAGAGAATGATCCATTGCTCGAACATATAACACGAATGGTCTTTCTATGACGGGAGGTACCAGAACTGACGGGTTAGTGAGGTAGCGCTTGATATCTCCGAACGCTTGCTGACAGGCTTCGTCCCACATGAAGGATACACCTTTCTTCATGAGACGAGAAAAGGGCTGGCATCTCCCGGAGAGGTTGGATATGAATCTTCGGATATAAGCCAGACGACCTTGAAATCCCCTAAGTTCACTCAGATTGTGGGGCGATTGCATTTCTAAGATAGCCTTGATTTTATCAGGGTCCACTTGAATGCCTTTGGCGGTGATGACAAATCCCAGAAATTTGCCGCTAGATACCCCCAGAAAGGACTTTGTAGGGTTCATTTTGAGTTGATATTGGCGCATCAATTCAAATACTGTCTTCAAGTCTTGGATGTGATTATCCCTGAGGCGGCTTTTGACAGCTACATCGTCCATGTAACACTCCACTGTCTTGTGTAAATGCTTATGGAATATGTTACTTATAGTCCGTTGGTACGTAGCCCCGGCATTCTTTAATCCGAAGGGCATGACCGTATAACAATATACCCCCAGTGGTGTCCGAAAGGCGGTATGCTTCTCGTCTTCAGGATGCATCTTGATTTGATTGTATCCCGAGAATCCGTCCATGAAAGACATATGTTCAAAACCGCATGTATTGTCGATCATGACGTCTGTGATGGGAAGAGGGAATTCATCCTTGGGGCAGGCTGCGTTCAGATCTCGATAATCGATGCAGATACGTACTTTCCCATTCTTCTTCATGACCGGGACAACATTGGCGACCCAGTCGAGATGTTGTTTCTCACGGATGAAGCCGCAGGCTATCAACTTCTTGACTTCAGCTTCAATGGCGTCCATCATGTCCGGGCGGAACCGGCATTGGTGCTGCTTCACAGGCTTCGAATCGGGCAGTACGTTGAGTTTATGAGTAGTCACCTTTGGATCAAGACCTGGCATATCCTCATAATTCCATGCAAAGACGTCGATATACTCTTTTATCAGCTGGATAATTTCTTCCCTTTCTTCTTCGGAAAGGTTGTTACTGATAAATATCGATTTTGGTAAAAGTTTATCCCCTACGTCAATCTGGATAACTTCATCTTTGGTGGGAGGTTCTCTTTGCTCGAAGCGGAACTCCCATTGTGTATCCATCTGCTGAGACCAAGCGTCATTCTCGAATGGTTCGGATTCTTGTTCGTCTGATTCGAAGGAATCCGTCACTACCATATTTGCTGATAATGTTTGCTCGAGAGCGTGAGATGAGTCGGAGGGCGATGCGCCATCTTGAAAAGGGGAAAAGATATCCTCATCTGACGTGGAAGACGTAAGGGAGGTGGCATACCCTAAATCGAAACGGGTTTGTTGATAGCGGGGATTGCCGAGCAGCGGTGTTCGTCTGCCTTTCCCGTAGTTGAGACCTGGTTCCATCCTCAAGTTGTAACCCATATTTTGTATGATCTTCAAGGCTTACGGGCTGTACCTGTGAACTTGTATTTCACCAGAGTCGTCATCGAAGGAATCCTCTTGTATAGTCTGTTCGTTGCGCATGCGGCCGAAGACTATGGAACACTGGCCGTTGCGGGCAGGTGGAACAATGAAGATAGAATCGTCATGTGGTCCATATGTCATGGTGACATTGGATGATGATGCCACTTCCCATATATACGGATGATAGGAATCTATAGCTGCCAAGAATTTTCGTGCTATAGGCTCTATATCGTCATGGGGAGAGGATTCCTGATTTGGAATCCGAGCGTCGATATATTGGAAAAGAGGTCCTTTATTATTATTATCAGAAACCGCTTTCCTGGTTGTATTTACATCACTCGGCTGCTTGTTGTGCCGAAGGTTGATGATTAAGGGCAAAGGCTTCTGGTTCAGAGTGATCACTAGAGGATCACCCCCTTTCCCTGACCTGGTCTTGTTCAGGTGGATAGCCATAGGCTCTGTGGCTTTTGGACGGGTAGTCCATCCTTTCACCTTGATTGACAGAGGTTGTTTGGCAGAAGGCTCTTCAGGCTCCCGGTGGGATTCCTTCTCTGCTTGTGCTGATACCTCTTCCGTGTAATCCTGAGAGTATAACACGGCATCGGAGTAGTAGGATTCTACCCCTTTAAACGGGTTTAGGTCAGCAACCTCCGTTTGTACTGTCCCTTGGGCGTCTACATATTTGAAACATTGATGTAGGGTCGAAGGAACGATGTTATGGTCGTGGATCCATGGTCTTCCCAGCAGGATGTTGTAGGACACCTCTGAATCGATGACGTAGCATGTAGCCACCGATCTGAGATTGCCAATCTGGATCCTCAGGCGAATTTTTCCCAACGGCTTACTTCTTCCGGCGTTGAAACCCACAATAGTAGTGGTGGTGTAAGCCAGTTCGCTGGTAGGAATCCTCAGTGGTCTAAGCAGACTATGAGGAATGATGCGGATTGAGGATCCCGAATCTATGTGAATCCGGTCGATCTCCATGGAACCGACGTACTCGGTATGGTAGAGGGGTCTGTCATGCCTGTTATGTTTTAACAGCATGTCGTCTTGAGTGAAAGTGATGTTTGGGACCACCTCCATCACACTGTGGCATCGGGGACATGCTGCAGGTTTTTCGTCGGGGGACTTGAGTTGGGTCAAGTATGTATCCGCCTGCATCAATGCCTCACTCAGGGCTAGACGAATATCTTGGGACAGCCTGAGTAGCTCGAAGATGGACAACCTGGCCGGTGTATTAGCCAGTTGGGCCAAGATGTCAAAGTTGTACGGCTTCTCTAAACCTTTGTTTTGAATGTTTTTCACAGTTTTATTGATGCGCACTTCTTTTTGCTTCCCCTTGTCCGCCGAAGTTGGTCTCGAAGGACCGGCCTCTGGTACGGCGGGCTCTGGTTCCGAAGGCTTGGCAGCTGAAGCGTCTACAGGTGCATCTTCCTGACTTGCTCCGTAGTCCTTGAGGTAAGCCTTCCCTGAACGGGTTGCTGTGGCCAAAACCTCGTCTTCGTCTGATGTCGAAGAAGTTGCAACCATATGGCATGGCTTGCATTTGGAGTTCTTCCTGGACTTAGCTTAGTAGCATTAGTCTCTTTTTTCGAGCTCCGATACCAAGTCTGGGTGAACCCACATAATCTCGCCTCTCTGGGTAGTTAGGGGTAACAGGTCGTGATTTTGACCCCTTGCCGGAGGAAGATTAACGATGTTCATCGTTGTCCGGGAAATAGGTGTAACACCGTCCGGTACTTCTTGGGGAGACAGATTGCCAAATTATAGAAAGATCATGTTGGCCGTGACCGTCTTCTCGCTATTGCGTAGGGTGATGGCTTTAGCATCGATCAGCTCTTGGATCTTCCTTTTCAGTATGTAATACGCCTTTGTTGGGTGGTGTACGTATCTGTGGAAGATACAATACTTGGGGTTGTTGGCACTGTCGACTTCACTGGGCCGCCTCTCCTTCGGAAGGGTGATCTTGCCACTTTTGACGAGAAACTCGAATATACTCGGAATATCGTCGTCGTCGAAAGAGTATACCTCGACGGGCTTGAAAGTCCCAGGTTTTGTCTGCGTGGTTGCCGCAGTCTTCTGTCTGGACGTATTGATCGCCAGAGCTTCTTTTCCTTTGGAATTGCGAGGATGGTCGTCGTTGGGGGATGACCTCTTACCTCTGTCAGAGGTAGAGATCATGATGCCATTGTCACGCACCTTGCGACTGTTGTCCTCGGCGGCTACCGCTGAGATGATAAACGAGGGCCAGTCATGGAACTGATATGGTCCTGTGAACACCGAGATCACGGGATGAAGGTTTTTTCTGCAGATGTCCACCAATGCTGAGTCTGGAACTCCTGGAGGCATCTGTAAAGTGGCTTGACAAAAACGTTCGACGAAGGTGCGAACGTCCTCTTTTTCCCTCTGCTTGACTTCGATGAGAGTCCATTCCTCCCTCGTAGAATCGTATGAAGAATAAAGCCTTGAAGTCTTCGAAGGAAGTAATGCAGTTGTCCTCCAAGCTGCGGTACCACTGGTAAGCTACTCCCGAGAGACAGCCCTTGAACACCCGGGTGAGGAGGGCATCATTCCCTTGTAGCAACACCGTCATCATACTGAAATAGTTTATGTACTGATTTGGTGATGTTTTTCCCTCGAACAGGGCCATAGTCTGAGGTTTGTACCTCGAAGAAAAAGGGACCTCTTCCCAGATAGCTGGGTATGGCTGGTTGATTCCCAATTTCTTGAGCTGATCTTTGTGCTTCAAGGCTTCAAATTGGGCTTTCAACTCCCGCACTGCTTGCATCAAATTTTCAGCTGGTAGCGAGACCACGGAATGGTGCGGAGTCGGTTGTATCGTGACTCCCGTAGGAGGTAGTATATTCTCTGAGTGAGAAAGTGAAGGACCAGCTGACTCTTGATCTAGAGCAGGCTCTTGGATCGTGTTGGATGGTGGCAGGTCCACCCCCACACGTATCTGAGTAGGCGGGACCGATGTTTGAGCCATAGCAGCCGCCTGTTGAGTTAGCATCATTTGGTGTATGTTCTCCATCATGGATTGCATTTGTTTCAGAGATGTCTCTAGTGTAGTAATGCGTTGCTCAGCGTTCCCTGATGGTAAGGCTTCCTCGTGTTCATCTCCAATGGCATAAACTCCCATCTCCCTGGGCGTCATTGAAGGATGAGTATAGGTCGCTGCAGAAGTTGACTCTATACTCTCAGTATCTGATTTGGGAGACTGACGACCCCCAGCTTTGGAATCAGAAGAGCACGAAGTCAGTTGTCGTGACCTTGAACGAGTATTCTGGAATACCCCAGCTTCGGTGTCCCTAAGGAGCATGTTGAATTTCCTTCGGCTCAGATTTCTAGAGGATGGACGTCTTGAGCCTGAGCTTCCTCCAGGTATATGTGAAGCCATGTTCACAGATGCATGCGCGGGCTCTTCTTCTAGGAAAGATGGAGAGTAGTTCAGCCGGTCGAAAACCGGCCGTTTTGCTTTAGAACAGCAACAATTAATTACAATCCTGTGACTATTACAACAGTGCTCGCTAGGAGGCATAATAGCCACGCTGGAAGATCCCCTCTCCTTGCGTTTCTGGATTAGATACTTGCGCAGGTCAGGAGGCGTTACAGAAGAAGAAGATGATGGCTTGTTCCTTCTGTTCCCATCGGTGGGCATGCGGATGATGGGAACCATAGTCTTCCCTGTGCCACCCGCATACAACAGGTTGGCCATCTGGGTGGCAGATAATCCCTGGGGAGGATGTCTTTCCGCAACTGGAGCCTTCTTTACGCTTAGGGACTTCGCCTGGCGTAATTTGGAGCTTCTCTCTAGTTGGCGTAAAGCTGAGGATGTCCTCAGGCGGCCATCAGCATCTCGCATAATTCGGAGGGCGTGCAAATTGTTCCCTTGCTGGCATAAAGGCCAAGAAGTTGAGTAGTCCACCTCTTGCTTTCCCTTGCGGAGATCACAGGGATCATCTGGTTCTCCGTAGAGGTCAGATGTTGTTTTACGCGCGGAGCGTGTCTTGTACTTCTGATTTGGCGCTGAGGCTTTATTAGTAGTTTTGTCTATTCCGCCAGGGACGGGATACTGAATTTCACGCGCAGAGCGCTGAGTATACTTCTGGGTTAGCGCTGAGGCATTGCCAGAAGTTTTGTCTGTTCCGCCAGGGACGGGAGACTGAACTTCATGCGCAGAGTGCGGAGTATACTTCTGGGTTAGCGCTGAGGCATTGCCAGAAGTTTTGTCGGTTCTGTCAGAGACAGGCGACTAAATTTTACGCGCAGGGCGCGGAGGGAGCAATGCTACAACCTCATTGGTCGGAAAGATTGGAGAGATCGAAGAGTCCACAGGAATGGTAGAGGATGTCTTGGGCACCCAGACCTTACGCAGCTTTCTGTTGTTTTGGACAGAGAGAGAGTGAGAGCTGCCCTTGTTCGGAGCATATCTTCGTAGGCAGACTGGTCGAACTGGACGACCAGTATCTTTTTCACGGATCCCACGAATACCGCATCGTGTTGAGCAATAGCTTCCTCATCAGAAGAGAAAGATGTCCCCAGCAGAGTCGCCATCTTATTTTGGATAATAAACGAGAAAAGATTTGATGAATGCGAAAAACGAGGTCTTGTACGAAGACCCGCCCTTCTTTTATGTTTACAAACAAGATTGTACAAATTTGATCCTACACGAGGATGTCTAAGTATAATTTATTTAATCTGGGTGAATATTGCTATAGGTATCTGATCTGCAGTCGATCACTTTAGCCCTTGGACCACACGATGTTGAAGAAGTACCGTGGAAGACAGGTAGCAGCTTCGAAGGTTGCTAAAGAGGGGGGATGCCCTATGCCAAAGTCGTCGATCCCTTCTCTTTGCCTGAGCTCTGGATTCTCCTCTCTCTCTCTCTCTCTCTCTCTCCTCTATTTCTTCTTTCAATTTGTCGACCTACTTCTCCTCGTTCGCCCTATTTTTGACCCTTTTCCTCGTTCTCTATTTATAGAGTTTTTAGTGACAGTGACCACACAGTCGGTGTAAAAATCGAGTAGTGAAAAGTATAGCACCCTTTTACACAACGGTTAAAATAACCAATGCCTGCGTATAGATTATCTTTTGAATGAGCGTGTGACGCGGGTCCAACTAAGGGACAAAATGCGTATAACTAGTACGAAGATCACGGCGTAGAAGCCACGTAGGTAGGTATCCCTCGTGTAGAAGAGGTTGGCATAGAAGCCAATGCCTGTCACCATGGCATAGAAGCCAAATAGTTATCAAACCGGCATAGAAGCCGAATAGGCGTAGAAGCCGAGTGGTCATAGAGGCCGAGTGGGCGTAGAAGCCGAGTGGTCATAGAGGCCGAGTAGGCGTAGAAGCCGAATAGGCACAGAAGGTCAAATGGGCGTAGAAGCCGAGCAGGCACCGAAGCTGAATAGGCGTAGAAGCCGCTGCGTAACGTGCCAGAGTGATGATGTGGACGTCTTAGCCAGAATGACTGCTCTTGGAGATAATCAGATCTCTTGCATTAAATGCAGAGATCTGCCCCCATCCTGTGCATTAAATGCAGATGCTTGTCTTTAAGATTTGCCATCATTCTGCGCATTAAATGTAGATACGCACCTTGAGTAACCGCTGTCGTGGCAGTCTGCTCGTCTTCTGCGGAGCATAAGGAGCTCACGTTTGCCTGTGTAAAACTAGGCAGCATATTCCTTTATATGCGTAGGAGCAGCTCTCGCAAAGGGGATGTCACTAAACGACGGTTCGGTGACATTTAATCAAGTTTCCTGCATTAAATGTACTGCGCATTAAATGCAGAGGCGTGTTTTAAAGGTCTGCCACCCTTCTGTGCATCAAACGCAGAGACGTACCTCAGGCACCTGTCAGTATTCGGCGCATTAATTGCAGAGACGTGCCTTGAGGGCCTATCACCACCCTGTCCATTAAATGCAGAGACGCGCCTCGAGTCTCGTACGGAGTGCAGCTTTTGATGTGGCAGGCAGTTTGTCTTCCACGGAGCGTAAGGAGCTCTCATCTGCCTGTGTAAAACTAGGCAGCGTATTCCTCTGTGTACGTAAAAGCGGTTTTACGCAAGGGAAATGGCAGTAAATGATAGCCTGGGTTGCAGTACCGCGCCATCATTATAGCCGTCGCCTGGGTAGCCGAGCAGTATCCCTTTGTCAGAAGTCGAGACGTCAGGTTCATTGCAGGATCTGACAGGTTCATTGCTGGATCTGACAGGTTCATTACGGAGAATACGAAGCTTCCCTCGTATACTTTAATGCTATATTGAAAGAGGGTGAATTTTACGCCATAAAGACGATGAAGTACCCTGTTTACGCTGAAGCAGCCTGGACATACTGCCCTACACGGATGGTCCTCGAGCCTATATTTCACGCTGTGCTTGGCGGAGAAGCTTCGTTTGCACGTTGAAGGCTCTGAAGTCCTCTGTTTACGCTGCTTTGCATCAATATGCTGCGTAGAGCTATCCAGCGTATTTTCTATGCTTCTACAAACGTTGCTATATAAGTCGCTAATTAGCGACGTTTAGCGATGTTTGAGCATGTCGCTAATTAGCGACGTTGCGCCGCTAAACGTCGCTAATTTAGTGACGTATTAACATTGCTAAAAAACTTTGGTACTGCGACGTTTAGCGATATTTTTTTCTTCAGCGACTAGCTTAGTTCCGACTTCATTAAAACGTCGCTAATTACGTCACTAAAAGCGATTAGCGACGTTTTTTGTCATTTAGCGACATTTTTTTACGTCTCTAATTTGACTTTTTTGGTAGTAAAAAGCCTGTATGTGTCCTTGTGGTGGTGTCCTCTGCTGTTGCTGAGCCTGCTGAAAGAGTGCTGCCTGGGGTTCCAAAGGTGGCCTCGGCTGATACCCTCCTGGAGCTGCTAAAGCTTGTCGGTTAACCATCGGTGCTCTACGATCAGGACAATCCTTTACCAAATGCTGACTGGATCCGCAAGTTAAACATAGTCCTAATCTACGTCGGCATTCCTTGGCAAGATGGCCTACCTTGCCACAGTAGTGACAAGTAGGAAGGACTAGTGCTAGTGGTATAAATGCTCTCTGTAGTGGATTCATCTGTTCTCGCTTTACAGCTCTTTCCTGCTATGCTTGGTCTAGTGCTAATGCATGCGACCGCTTCTGGCTGGCCTCTCTCCTGGTGACGTGCTCCATGCGTCGGGCTGCAGCAAGGAAGTCCATGTCTAAAGTATTTGCAATGGAGCTAATTAACTTCTGTAGCTCAGAGCTAAGTCCATCAAAGAACTTCTCCGCTTGGCTTTGCTGGGCTTCTTAATGAACCTTCTGTTGGGCTTGCATCATTGCGTAGAACATTAAAATATTTGTTGTCCGTCCAAAGGCTTTCCTGGTGGAAAAGTAGGCATCGGTGGAGTAAACTGTGGCAATGGTGGAATATCGTCTCGCCGAAATCTTGAGGCGAGCTGATCTTCTTGATTGCTTTATTGAGCTGACTGACCTCCACCCACTGGTGTCACTTCTTCTTCGTGGGTAACCACAATACCTTGTGGTGTTCCTATAGGATTCTTGTCACTCGCTGGTGGATCCATTACTCTGTATCCAAAATAAACTATAAAAGGCGCACAGGGGAATCAAGGCAGGATGCAAGTCAAGAAATTAATTCGAATTCGATATAGAGATCAAGAACGATTTAATCAAGTGGATAAGATCCTATAACTTATCCTATCTTTATCACAGGCTTGCTCAGTTCCTTAGTTAAAACCGAAATAATTTAGTCGGTGACCTGCATGAGCTACCAAAAAAACTATGTCACGCCCCAGTCCCAAAATACCGAGGGACTAGACACGTGGCAAAGGCCAGCAGCACACTCCAATGGGCAAACCCAATTTAATGGACCCATTATGGTGTACTTAAGCTGTAAAACAATAATTAAGGTCTACGATACTAATCTCATCCACAGAAGATAAATACAATCAATATCAGAATAATCAAGATAAAATAATAATCAACAAGTCTCAATAAAAGTTTCGGGGAACAACCCGATAATGAGTTTGATACAGCAGTTCAATAGACAGGAAATAAAAGTATCTAACAACAGCAAAGACTGAGTATAGATAAAGCAGACTAAAGAGAAATCCTCTGGCATCACCTCATCCTCTGGTACTGGTAGTGCTCCAGCGTCTGCTTCTGTCCCGTATACCTCGGGATAAATCTCCTCTGCTAAACCTGGGGACATAATCCGGATTCCAGGTCATCAGGGGACATAGCAAGGTACAAGTATAACTCAAGCCAAAGAAATATAGTATATAAAATGTATCAATAAGGCAAACTATGTAACCAGCTAAGTGATATGCAAAATGAGAGCATCACTAGAACTCAGGCTGAGACTACTACAAGCTCTGTGTGGGGGAGCCGATAGCAGTTATACTATGTAGTGGGCCTAGCACTGTAGTGGCTACGACATCATAATAAATATATATATATATAATCAGCCTGTAGCCTGTGTATCTTTTCCCACCCAATGTAATCATACGTCTCATGTCTATGACACGCAAGATCATATCTAATGCAACAAGTCATATGATAACTATGCATATATAATATCTATGCCACAAATCCTCTAACCTATACAGAATCACCATAAATGACTCAGGAAGATTTTGTCTCATGAATAGTGTCAGGTGTCCTATGGTATGATGTACTTGATAATGCAAGCACGAAAATATATAGGATCGCAATATCAATTCTCTAAGTGACGCTACACAACTTCGCGTACGGCGTTGACACCCAAATCTTATTCAGACGCTAAGCAACGTCACACGGTCCAAAGTTGAACATATATATCACATAAATAAATAAAGATAATAATATGAAGCAGATACTGCAAGATTGACAAGGTACACTTGCTTGGGGTTTGGATTCCAACAGTCGCTCCGGTATCAGCGGGATGTTCAAGTTCTCCTCCTGATGCTGAAATAAATACTACCATCATGCTCAGAAGATATAAAATAGTTAGGATTACCTATCCATAAGTCCAATTTGGATACAGGAGCAAAATGGACAGTTTTTGATCAAAGCGGGGTCCACAAGTGGCCCACTTCGCACCAAAAATTGTGCCAGAGACAAAGTTTTCCAAATTCATCAAACTTAGTGTCTACAAGTCCAGAATGACGATACGAACCCAACAAAATATCCAGAACTAGATTTCGATGAGCCGATCATAAAATCGCCCGTCAAGTGGAGCCGTAGGGCCCACGATATGGGATTTTGTCAACATTCTCAGAATCGAACCAAACTTGGGTCACAGGACTAACGTATCGCTACGAGTACGATGGCACAAGTTTCGTTTCAAAATGATGAGCATACACAAAGTTACAATGAGTTTCAAAACAGGACCGATATGCGTTGATTCCGGTGTAAACGTACATCCAAATCAACTTTCGTGAAATCTCACACATCCGTATTGACGGTGCGCACCTTTTGGTGAAATTTGCCCATGACCAAGTTGCCTCGTTTAGCGGGAAACACCCACTTTGGGAAAATTTAGGATTATTTTTCCTGTTTTTACGTCATAATTTGCGACCGACACCGAAAATGATACCCCATTCTAATGGCACGGGGTTCGAGAGGGTTACACAATGAACGTATCATAATAAATCGTTCGGAGAATGATGCAACGAGGAGAGAGAAATTCTTACCGGAACAGGACGTCGAAAACGTCTAAAATTCGCGTACGCGTGGTGGTACGGCGGTGCTCGGCCGGTCGGCGGTGGCGCTGCAGCTGCTATGCTCGGTGCTGGCGGCGGCGGAGGTCGTCGACGGGTCATCGGAGTCATCGTGGGAAGCTAGTCGACCGAAGGAGGCATCGCCGGAGGCTCACGGAGAGATGGCGGTGGTGAAGGGTTTGGGGACAGCGGGGTGGCCGGAGTTACTGATTGCCGGAGTCGGGTGGTAGCGGAGGTTGGGTGGCCGGAGAGGCTCGGGGAAGTGGAGGCAGTGGTTGATGGTGGCGGTGCTGTCGGAGATCGCGGCGGGGGAGAAGCAGCGGAGGAGTGGTGGTGGCAGCGGTGGGGGATTCGGCTCGAGGGGGTTTTATTGGTGAAGGTGGCCGACGGTTAGGGGAGGGGGACCATCGGCCGGTGGGGAGACGGGGAGTCAGCGACGGCGGTTACGGAAAGTGCCGGGGCAGTAGGAGGCGATGAGACGCGACGGCTGCGGCGTGAACGACCCGAAGTCGGAGGAAACGGTCGGGGGTCGGGTTAATTACTGTAGCAGTTACAGTAATCGGGTCGGGTAGTGGGTCGGGTCGGGTTTTGTGTACGGATCCGAATTCGACCCTCTAAGGTTGGGTCGGTTCAGTTGGGTTTGGGTTTGTTTATTTAGGTTGGTTCGGTTTGGTTCAGGATGGGTTTAACCCGGTTCATTTTGGTTTAATTAAAAATATTATTTTTAAGTCTTTAAAAATAGTTTTTTTGGTCCAATAAATTCTAAAAAATTATACTATGACTATTTATTTATTTTACATTCAAAAATATTATTTTCATAATATTTTAATATTTAATAAAATCATAAAATGAATTAATTCCGGAAAACATTTATTTTAATTATTTGAAAATAGCAAAAAATTCCCAAAAACTCATCTTTAATTTTTGAAAAATCTGGGTGTTTATATATTGTGTTCTTTATCATCGTGTATCATGATTTCTCATGTTGTGACTTGAATCCATGGGTACTAGTTGAGTGGGGAATTAGCTTAGTTGATATGTGAACCACCCATTTTATTCCATGCTCTTACGTGAATAATAGCAATTACACAACACACGTGCATGGTGTCGAATTTACCCCTTAGCCGTTCACATGTGAACTGGGTATTTTAAAATACTTAGATGCAAATTTACTTATTTTATCCTATTCTTGTTGTCACATGCCATGATTGCTCGTGTTTACTTGTTTCTCTCTAGTTGTCATACATGATTCTTGTTTTACCTGTTTATCATGTATTTCAAATGTTATTTCATGTTTTATAGTTTTTATCATGTTATGAATAGTTTATCTTGTATTTACTTGTTCCAATCTTGACTGGATAATAATATTTTAGGAGATGTGATGCACCATGTTCGGACTTTAAGTGATGCTATAGTAGAGACCGGTCTTGGACCATGAGTAACCTATAGAGAGACCTAGGCTAGTATTCCCTATTTCAGTATTATACTCTATTTTTATTTCCATCGACTGGATTTGTCTCCAGAACTTTACTGTGATTGAGAATATAATGAAACAAAAAAATTATAAATCATATATGATTTTAGTTGATTTTGGTGATATTGGATTAGAATTTATCTATCTTATTTCATATCTTCCTTAGCATACTGTGATTAAGAATATAATGACACTAGTTGTACTTGTAATATTGAGATGATTCATTTTAAGGTCTAGACAACGTTCTACCATCGATACTACAACGTAGGTCGGACGTACCCACTTACTTGTGCCTGAATGTCCATGTACTGATCATGAAATACCCTCTAATCCCTCCTAGGTTGAATGATCCCGGTGGCCTGGAATCGGTCAAGGAATTTCCCTTGTGCACAAGTTGTCTAAGACTGATGCATGGATGTAACTTTTATCAAATAAAACTCTATGATGTAACTGTAATAGTATACTAAAAATAATATTTTGAGTATAAGTGGGAGATTGTTAGGGTTATATATTAAAAGTATCACTTTTATATTAACTATATTTTTTTATTTTTGAATGAGAATCATATGAGAAAATGTTTGTATATTGTAATTGTTATAATATTAATGTAAGTAGCTCATACTCTATATTGTAGATAATATGGTATGTGGTATCATATAGAAGATCATAGTATCAATTACCTGTTGAATATATAAAAAGTTCATAACCTAGATAGATTTGGACAAACCATTGGTAAGTTTTAGTGTAATCTGGTATTAGTTTATTTTGGCTATAGGTTTACACTAGTACAATTTGTGTGTATTGAACATGACTACTTTGAGGTATTCTCTTGTACTGACTACATAAGAGATCAAACACGTCTATTATTATGGATTCTTGAACGCTTAATTTGGATATAATAACAGACATATATATGCAGTGTGCATTACTTTGACTCATAAAAGAGTGAGATTTATTATGGGTCAACCTCTATGAATTGGGTAATAATATTGGATGTATGATAGGCTGTTAATTATAAAAGGAATTCATGTTCCGATATATCAGGTTGATGATGTCCCCTTAAGGAGCTCATAAGGATTAGCATATAAACTTTGTAGGTAGATTATATCCGACATGACAAATAAAATTGAGTGGTACTACTTAAGGATAAAATATGTCGATCAATATAGTTGTCAGTAACTGAATTTGATTGACGGATATTCGATATCTTAAAATGGGAAGACGAACAAGCATATAATTAGAAGAACCATAAATATAATTTGAGATTATGAAGGTAGTACAACAATAGCTCTTTAGTGTTGTTAACCAGCCTGCGTTGTGTGTTCGGGCTGAACATGGGATACCTAGTTCCATTAGGAGACATAATCCTAATTTCTCCTTACGGTCCCTGTCGTAGCCTATATCTTTATTATCTGGCCGACATATAGCATCAGAAAATAGCATCTTTCTCTAAAATTATTTTTACGTAAGTAGAGAAAGAGAGGTCAAACAAGAAGAAGAAAAGGTTGGGAGCTCGTCACCCACACGATGCCTAACCCGAGGAAGGAATACGTGCATAAGATCTTGGGGTCACTAAATGATCGAGGTTGTTGGAAACCGTTATCTTCTTCTCATTACTTCAGGTATAATCCGTGAACCCTAGTTTCTACCTATAAAGGATTAGATCATGCCTTAAACCTGTTCATCTTCTATCAATCGATATGCACACCAATCCACAGTCCTGGGGATCCCCAGTTCCATTAATTGGTATCAAATCCAAGTTGGATCTACGTATCGATTGATAAATCCATATTGTCCAATAAAACTAGTATCAAAAAATAGTCTGTAGATGTAGATCAGTTCTGACTTGGTTTTGCAGGTATCTTAGATCCAACTATTATGATATGAATGCATTTTTGTTTCTGTGATTTAAATCCACAGCTTGTCATGGTTGTTGTTCTTCATGGATGTAATTAAAATCAAGAGGGTTGATCATGCTTATTTATTTAATTTTCTTCAATCTAGATTATGTATAAACTCTTTCGGGATTCATAGGTTGATGTAATTTTATATTTATTTTTCGTTTGTCGTGATGGTAGTGGTTGCTTTTTTTTGATACGTTAGGAGATGTATTTTTAAGAAGTTTTGTGGCAGTCAAATGATTTTTGATGAAGGAAAAGACACACAAACCTAATTTTTTTATTAAATGACTCTGCGAAGTGCAACATTATGAGACATCACGTTTAAGGAAGAAGCAGGATATATGGCCATAATAGTTAGATATTTATTTTTTGTTTATTGCTATATTTTCTTATTCTGTTATGTATGTTTATTATTCTGTGTATGTTTATTATTAACTAAGCCCACATTAGTAATAGACAATATCGATATAAATCAACTAGTAAAAAAATTATCATTGTTAAATAAATAAGTGGGAGAGTGAACTAATTTAGTTTAAATAATATGGTCTCTATTACTGGTTTGTAGGCGATACTTGCGTGTTGGCTTTAGTCCCTTCCCCCATATCGGATGAGTCTAATTATGGATCACCAATACAGACTTTCTTAGGGATAATTATAAAAAGTTACCTAGTATGTGTTCACTTCTCCATCTGGAGGAACTCATTACAAAGTAAAGGACTTAGTATTAAGTAATGGTGTACACCTAGATACAAATAGTGGAATCCTCCCCATCGGAGTCACTTCTATTATTTGTAGGACCAAAGCAAGACCAATAAATTAATTTTATTTGTCATAAAGTTAGGTCGATTATAATAATATTAATAGGAAAAACCTTCTTGGACAAATGTTGAATTGGTATACGTCTACACTATCATGGCAAACTCGGCTTGTTGCAAAATATTTTACCCATAAAGATGGTATCGACTATGAGGAAACCTTTTTGCTGGTAGCCATGCTTAAGTCTATCTAGATTCTTTTATCTATTGCAGCTCATCTTGATTATGAGATTTGAAAAAATGGATGTCAAGACAACTTTTCTTAATAAAAGTCTTGAAAAAATATCTATATAAAGCAACCAGACGGTTTCATTGAAAAGGGCCAAGAGCATCTTGTTTGTAAGCTCAAGAAGTCCATTTATGGTCTTAAGCAAGCTTTCAGATCTTGGAACAACTTTTTTTATTAGGTGATAAATCTTCTTTTTTTTTGTTATTTTTAGCCCTCACACCCCAGTCGGTATCGTCCTTGGCTTACTCTCGCCGCTTGGATTACATCTCCTCTAGTTTGAAAATAGCCTTATCTCGGTTCGGGAGCTAACGGTTTAAAAAGATCTTTCTTCTCCGCTTTTTCAGAGTTTCCCTGGGGTTGGTAAAGCGAAATGGGGGCCACCCTAGCCCATTGAGTGCTCTACCTCGGGCCATCGACATCATACGCTCTACTGAAATAGATTTCACAGAAAACCAGCTTAAATTTGATTAATGTCCGAATGAATCATGTGTATACAAAAAGTATGACAAATACGTGAAGGTTCTTCTAGTACTTTACGTTGATGCCATCTTGCTCATTGGAAACAGTGAGAATATGTTATCTAATTTAAGGGTATTATTATCCAAACTGCTTGATATGAAGACTTGGGAGAAGTAATATCACGACCCGCACCCGGTGTGAGGGTATGAGTACGTGGGTACGTCCAACCTATGCCGCAGCATCAACAGTAGAACGTTGTCTAGGCCTATAATTCTAACTATCAAACTCACACAATAATATAAACTAAACATGTCAATGATATCTCAACTCCAAAATAGAGGACAATATGATAATGGTATAAAAATCAATACTCAATCACAATAAAATTAGAGGAGAATAAATGGCACGATATGATAAAAGAAAGAAGTCACGAATCACAACTAGATAATCCTCAACATCAACATCAATATAAACAGGTCTAGGGGTAATAATAATACATCACAAAAGTGTAATATACTGGAAAAAAAATCCAGTACTGAATAAAGGTAACTAAAATAACTAATAATACCGGCAAGGCCTCTCGTTAATCACTCCTGAACTAAAGGCTCCAAAACTGCAGCATTTACCTCCTGTGGTCCATAATGTGTTGGACATAAGTCCTCTAAATAATCGTATGAAAAATATATCCAGTCAGGATGGAGCGAGTACAACCCAATAGCAGTTCCAGGTTAATTGATAATGATTATAAACAGAAATAGAGAATATAATACAAGACGGGAAGTAATGAAAAATATCATAGTATGGTAGAGAAGAGACAGGTAAACTAAAGCAATTTGGTATAAACTGATCATAATAAAATAGAATAAAGGCAATAAAATAGAATATAGTGAAGAACTGTAACTACACTAAGTGTTTAAAATACTAGTTAGATATGTGATCGGCTTGTGTTGAACATTGTCTACTTAAACATGGATAAATATTGCCTAGGCTTTGATCACATATTTACCTAGCACTTCCCCTTTTTCTCGACTAGTATAATGGTTCCAACAATGACACGTTACAATGCAAAGTACTCAACGAACATTGTCAAATAACCATACGAGAATACGAGAAATAATGAAATAATAAATAATATCTCAATGAACATCTGTCACGCCCTAGTTCCAAAGATAAGGAACCGAGTCATGTGGCAAAGGCCAGCAGCGCACTTCGACGGGCATCCCAATCTAATGGGCCCGTCGGAGTGCACCTAAGCTGTAAAGTACAATGAATAACCCAACACATAACACATAAATAGTCAATCTAAATCTCATTCACAGGCAACAGATATAAGAGCACATAGAGGTAATCATAACAACTAATGTGCAGAAAGGAAATTTCTCAAGATAAAGTATCAAGTACAAATACTAAAGTAGTCACACGGGAACAAACCTGCTAGTACAAAATACTGGAATGAAAGTAAGCAATAAGATAACTTGGGACGGCATCATATAACTAGATAGTAATACCGTCCCAAGGAAAGAGTCACTACCAGTGATCAGGTGAAGTCCTCTGGAATGACCTCATCCTCGGTAGTGGGTCCTGCTGCTGTATACGTACCCGGACCGTACTCCTCTGGGTAATCTTCGTCGCCTAAACCTGGAAGGGAACCAGGTCCTCAGAGGAACGTAACAAGGTACAAAAATACAGCATGCCAAGTAAACAGAAAGTATAAGTGCAACGACAGGGTACTCTATCATAACCAAACAAGTGTGACACAGTTTAAAGACAATGTTCGATGCGTGGGCTGTCCAAAATAAAACCGTAGCTCCGGACACGGAAACACACGGGACGTACCGCAGCTCCGGGCAAATAGTCACACGGGTGATACCACTACACTAGATACAGGATTACTACATAAATACTACATATGCATATATAAACGCATGCAGAGGAGCCCAAACGTTAGTAACTGTCTTTCCCTTCCCAAGCGGTCAACGATGGTGCGCTGAACCTGAACCTCTATCTAACAGTCTCGACACACAGAAATAACTCAACAGACGCGACTCTAAGGTCATCCCAGTCTCTGGTCATGATGTCAGTATCAGGATGCAAGAATCTGGCACGATCACAGTGTATGAGTGTGTCCTGGGGTGTCGATATACTCAGGTACGTACATCGATGTGTTACGAATATCTAACATTCATTCAAAGATGTTGCGACGAACGTCTGCACCCGGTTGGGATCCGGACGTGAAGTATCGATCGTAAACAAAAATATGTGCATAATGTAAATAAAGAAACAATAAATATCTGTAATCTGAAATACAGGGTGGCAAGGTACACTTGCCTGCGTCCGGCTGCTGATGACGGGGATCCGGTACCACGTCCAAGTCCTCAGGTCCCGTAGTACCTAGAGATGAGATACAAACCCAATCAAAATCTATCACACGGCAAACAAGGATGTGACACACATCTGTACATATGCTCAGTCTCAGCTATGACTCACAGGGACAAGACGCTAGGGGGTTGACCACAGTTGACTATTGGTACGATACATCAAATCAACTAGTCATCTGTACCATATCATCAAACCATTCTCAAAACACAATTAATGATTATTAACCCTTCGTTTCATATCATTGTTACCAAATCACAAAGTACTACTCTAATTTAACCATCTTTAATTTCTAGTCCCCAAATTACTGATTAGTAGTTTTATACTACACACTAGTCCACAATCAACCACGTGCTCCTCAGTGTTCATCAATGTTCAAAATATCAGAATCTTATTTCTTCATAATTTAATCTTCATTAATTGATTTAGCATTTTTCCCACCATGTAATATATCCAGGACATTTAGTTAAAATCAAATCCTAAACCTCCATAAAAAATCCTTTAACATTTTATAATTTATTTATGCAAACACAAAACCTAAACCACCATGCAAAACATTTAAATTCGTTTTAATTTATGCAACCATAAACCCTAACCTACATTAACCCTAATCAAACAGACATACATATAAGCTCAAAGAAAATACTACACTACACTACATAAACCCTAAAAAATACATTAAACCTCATTAAACCTAATCTCAAATTATTATCCATGCTCATCATCAATACTACAATACACCAACAAGATATATAAAAACCCTAGCTAAAACTCAACATAGATATAAACGAAGAGAGGGGGAGGGAGTCGACCTCGACGTGGCTCGCTGGCCGAAGGAGTGCTGGTTAGCAGGGTGGTGGTCACGGAGGTGATCGAGTGGGTGAGGTGGTGTAATGGTGGTGGAGGTGATGGTGCAATGGTGAAGCTCGCCGGAGCAAAGGAGTGGAGGAAGTGGTGGTGGATATGGCAGCAAGCTTGGTTGGCAAGAGGGGGATTAGGAAGCTTGGCCGGATGTGGGTGGAGCTCCGGGGTGTCGATGGGGGTGCAGAGAAGTGGGGGATGAACGGCTGGCAGGTGGATGGCTGGATGCGGGCTCGTTGGGGTGGCAGTGCCGGAGCTGCGGGGTGCAGCGATAACCGTAGTAGGCCGGAGCAGTGGCTGCGCCGGACTGTAGCGCCAGAGAACAGTGGGTTGATGTTCGGCTGCCGGGGATTAGTCAGTTAGCCGGAGGGGTGATGCTCGGCCGTCGGGGATCAGTCAGTTTGCCGGAGTGGTGATTCTTCATAGAAGGTGAAGGAGAAGGGAAGAAGAAGAATGAAAGAAAATATGGAGTGCTCGGATTTCAATATGGAGGAGGGAGGAGAGAGAGAGGAGGATGGGGTTTCCTAGATTTTTGGGGATTAGGGCCGGCATGGGGTTGTGTGTAGGGATGGGGACATTTTATAGGAAGGGGTGTGTTGAATGGAGGGTGGAGATGTTCCCATTTCAAATGAGTGGTGAGGATGTTACATGAAGAGAATTAGTTTCTTCATGAAAAATAAGGGGAGAAGAAAAGTTGACTACGGTCAAAGAAGAGGGTGACCTCTCCATTTGGCCTTGATCAATGAGGGTTTGCCACATGTCGCAATATTTGCAATTTAGCCCCTTAAGTTTGGGTAATTGCACAAACACATGCAATGATGGACAAATTATGGGGGAAATGGTGTTTGGTATTTTGTAGGGTGAGGGAGTATCGTGTGTTTGGTATGGACTTAATTAAATGGGCAATGGGATTAAATAGGGATTAAAATGGGATTAAAATAGGATTAGTCAAAGTTGGTATCCCCAATTTAATTAGAATAAAAATGTCCCACGCTTTTAAATTAAATGGGGGCACTTGGGGTCTAAATTTGGAAGTGATACAAAGGTCAAAAATAGTGTGGGCTTGGAGTCAGTCTTGGACCCTTTAGTTGGTCCGGCTCAACGGGTTAAGTTGGTGTCTCAAAATTGAAGGTAACGACACAGGTGTCCGACACATAATTTAAATATAGGATTTTGGATACAGAAAGTTGTGCAATTAATTTAGGACACAACGGATTTGATTTTTGAGTGACAGAAAAGTCCAGTGCCTAAATTGGCGGGTCAAGTCAAAAGTACAATAGTCTGTTGGAATTTATGGGCTGATGTTGGGCTCCGAATAATTCAACAATAGTAGAGCGTGCCAAGGGTTTAATTAATAAATAACAGACATATGCAACTCTACTCTAAACCTCAAACATCTGCTGCTAAACCAAAATTTTCCATCCCATACCTGACTATCTATAGAATTAAATAAGGGGGTTTACATCCTTCCCAACTTAGAAAAATTTCGTCTCCGAAATTAAAAGTAAAGCAAGATAATAGCTAAGAGAATTTAAAAACAAGCTAGTAATCAAATGCAGTACATAAATTTGTACCTTGCTCCTCAAATAAATACGGGAAACGCTGTCGAATGGAATTCTCACGCTCCCAGGTAGACTCGCCTGGCGAATGATGCTTCCATGTAACTCTGACCAGTCGAATAGTCTTCCCTCTCCATGTCTTCTCACTGTGATCGAGGATCTCAACTGGCTGCTCTACGTAAGATAGACTGGGCCCGACTGTAATCTTCGAATGATCAAGCACGTAGCTAGGGTCTGCCACATATCTCATCAACTATGATACATAAAATACGTCATGCACTCCTTCTAATGATGGAGGCAATGCAAGACGGTAAGCCACTTCACCAACTCATTCCAAGATATCAAAAGGCCCGATGTACCTCGGACTCGGCTTGCCTCTGCCTCCGAATCTGATGGTACCACAAGTAGGCAATATCTTCAAAAATACGTGGTCACCTTTCTTGAACTCCAATAGTTTGCGGTGCACATCTGTCCAATGTTTCTGTCTGTCCTGTGCTGCACGCAGGTGGCTCTGAATCTGCTTGACTTTCTCCACTGTCTGTGTCACCAACTCTGGACCAAGTATCTGACGCTCTCCCATGTCACTCCAATATACTGATGACCTATATTTTCTATCGTACAGTTCCTCATAAGGTGCCATCTGTATGCTAGCCTGGTAGTTGTTATTGTAGGAGAATTCCACCAAGTGTATATGGTCCTCCCAAGATCCTCCAAAATCAATCATGCACGTTCTCAACATATTCTCTAATATCTGTATCGTGCGCTCTGACTGGCCATCAGTCTGTGGATGATATGCAGTGCTGAACTTGAGACGAGTTCCTAGGCTCTCCTGCATACTCTGCCAAAAATGTGACGTGAATCTGGAATCATGATCTGATACAATGCTGACAGGCACTCCATATAGTCGTACTATCTGCCTCATATACATGTTAGCTAATATCTCCGTGGACTGCCCAACTCTGAAGGGCAAGAAATGTGCATATTTGGTGAGTCTGTCTACGATAACCCAAACTGCATTCTTCCTGCTAGGGCTCCGCGGGAATCCTGTGACGAAGTCCATGGTAATGTTTTCCAACTTCCACTCGGGAATGGGAAGCGGCTGCAATAGTCCTGCAGTCCTCTGATGTTCAGCCTTGACTTGCTGACACACTAAATATCTCGCCACGAATATTGCAATCTCTCTCTTTATCCCATGCCACCATAAATGTTGTCTCAAATCTCGGTACATCTTCGTACCACCGGAATGAATAGAATAAATTGAGCTATGAGCCTCGGTCATCAACTCTTGGCGTAGCTCGCCACTCGGAACGTATAGGCGATCTCCATACCTCAATGTTTCGTCTTCATGAATCCTGAGTCCCGTCTGTATGCCGACCTCTGTTCTCTCTCGTAGACGTCGAAATCTCGCATCTGTAGGCAGGGCTGCCTTGATCCTCTCAATCAATATAGACTGAACCTTGAGACTGGCCATCTGTCCATCCATGCCTGGCAATACAATCTCTATCCCAAGCTCCTGGAGATCCTCTAGCAATTACCGTTGAGTCATCAGAAAGTATGCCATGGGCTTCCTGCTTAAGACATCTGCTACTACATTCGCCTTGCCAGGGTGGTACTGTAACTCAATATCATAATATGTCATCGACTCTAGCCAGCGCCTCTGCCTCATGTTGAGCTCCTTCTGCGTGTAGACATACTTCAGACTTTTATGATCTGTGTAAATCTCAATACGCTCACCATAAAGGTAATATCTCCATAGCTTTAGTACAAATATCACTGCAGCTAGCTCCAAATCGTGCGTCAGATAGTTCTTCTCATGAACTCTCAGCTGTCTCGATGCGTAGGCTATCACCTTGCCGTGTTGCATCAGTACACATCCTAATCCGCTTCCAGACGCATTATTGTATACTACAAATCCTCCTGATCCTGAAGGTAGTGTCAAAATCGGTGATGATGTCAGACGCTTCTTCAGCTCATCGAAAGCCGCCTGACACTCGTCGGCCCAGATAAACTCCTCGCCTTTTTGCGTCAGTCGCATCATAGGAGCAGCTATCCTCGAGATATTTTCTACGAACCTTCGATAATATCCGTCAAGTCCGAGGAAACTCCTAACCTCTGTAACTGATGTAGGGGTAGGTCATGTCTTAACTACAACTATCTTCTCCGGGTCAACTGATAGTCCATCTCCGGTGATTATGTATCCCAGAAACGGTACTCTATCCAAGCAGAACTCATATTTGCTGAGCTTGGCGTACAATCTCTCATGTCTCAGCGTATCCAACACGATCCTGAGATGTCTCTCATCCTCCTCCTGGCTCTTGGAATGTACCAAGATGTCGTCGATAAATACCGCCACAAACTTTTCTAAGTACTGGTGGAAGACATTGTTCATCAGACTCATAAATACTGCTGGAGCGTTGGTTAAACCAAACGTCATGACTAAAAACTCATAGTGGCCATACTTTGTCCGAAAAGCCGTCTTCGGGATGTCCTCTCTCTGTACCTTGATCTGATGATAACCGGATCTGAGATCGATCTTCGAGAATACACATGCACCACTAAGCTGATCAAACAAATCATCTATGCGCGACAGTGGATACTTGTTCTTTATCGTTATAATATTTAGCGCCCAGTAATCGATACACAAGCGTACCGTCCCGTCCTTCTTTGGTACAAATAGAATGGGTGCTCCCCATGGAGATACACTAGCCCGTATGAATCCCTTATCTAAGAGATCATCTACTTGGACTTTCAACTCAACCAACTCCTTCGGTGCTAGTATGTAAACGGGGGAAGTAACTGGCTCAGCTCTGGGAGTCAACTCTATAGTGAACTCAATCTCTCTTTCAGGTGGCAGGCCTGGGAGATCCTCTAGAAACACATCCTCAAACTCTGATATAAAGTGAGGGTACATCGGTTCACCTTCTGCAATGTGTGTCGCTAGGGTAGGTTGGACACCATGCACTCGGGCTCCCCGAAGAAACTCAAACTTTGGGTGATCTGGGGGTCTAAAGATGACACAACCACGACGGCAATCTAGTGTTGCATGGTATTGGCTCAACCAATCCATGCCTGGGACAATGTCATAGTCCGGCATGGAGAAGACCAGAAATCGGGCACGCATCTCTCGCCTGCAGACAACTACTGAACATGATCTACAAGTGTCGCTAACATGTATTATTCTACCTCCCGTAAGAATCCTATTAATCTTAGGAAGGGATGCAGTGGCTATTCTATGGGTGGCCATGAAACTAGCAGCTATAAAAGAGTGTGTGGCACCAGAATTAAATAGGACTAATGCTGGTAATGAAGCTACTAAGATAGTACCTGCGATCACTTCTCCGGCTGACTCTGCCTCCTCTATAGTCATCGCATAGGCCTGACCATGTCTCGGTGCCAGTGCTCTCGGTTGCTGCTGTCGAGCCTGCTGGAAATGCTCTGCCTGTGGGGCCAAGGGTGGCCTCCTCTGATTTTCCCCTGGTGTTGGTGGTCGCTGTGCTCCAGCTCCTGCGTAAGGCAGCCTCGGTCCAGGAGGCTGCTGATAAGGCCTCGGTGTTGGCAAGGCTGGCCGATGAACCATCTGTACTGGAGCATTCTGGTCTGGGCAATCTCGAACTGCATGCTGGTCTGACCCACATCTGAAATAAGCGCCCAGTCTCCGTCGGCAGTCCCTCAATAAATGTCCCTTCTTGTCGCAGTAATGGTATGTGGGAATGACAGCTCCCTGCTGGGGTGCTGCCCTTTGCTGCAGCTGATGTACTAGAGGATGCTTCGCAGGTCCTCCCTGTGGGGCTCGAACTGCTGATGACGATACACAGGAGAGCTTCAGGCTGGCCTCCATCTTGTTGATGCGGTCCTGGCGTCGTACTGATAGTAATACCTCGGAGTAAGAGGTGGGGGATATGGACCCGATAAACCTCTGAGTCTTAAAACTCAGGCCTTCATAGAACTTCTCGGCCTTTGCCTCCTCGGTAGGGATCAGGTACGGTGCAAACCTGCTCAGGCGGAGGAACTCAAAATTGTATTCCTCTACAGTCATACTCCCCTGCCTGAGGTTCTGAAATCTATCCCGAAGCTCTTCTTGGGCAGTAGAGGGTATGTACATCTCCTGGAAGAGTCTAGAGAACTCTTCCCTCGTGGCCCGATCTGGTCCCAAATGCTGCTCCTCTGAAAGCCACCAGTAATGCGCATTGCTAGTGAGCTGCATCCTAACGGCAGTCATCCATCGGTGTCGGGGGAGGGCGGTAGCCTCCAGCTGGTGCTGAATGCTGGTGAGCCAAGCGTGGACCTCTGTCGGCTCCTCTGTGCCAGCAAAAGGTTGCGGCATCATACGACAGAAGTCTATGACAGACCCCATCGTTGACTGGTGTACTGGCGGTGACGCCTGCCCCAAGGCCGTCACGATACTCTCTCTCAGGGTCTCAGCCTGGAGCTTCTGGGCCTGCTATTGAGCCTGTCACTACCACATTTTAGGAAAAAGGGTATTTTAGTAATTTCCTATTTAAATAAATATTGTGCATGGTAAATATTTTTTGTTGTATTATTTAATTGTTGTTGGATGTTATTTAATTATTTTGGACTTATTTTAGTGGACCCAACTAGTGTAGTTTGGACCCATGGACCAACATAAATTAAATAGTTAAATTTGTCCCATTTAGAAAGCCCATAGTTAAGGAGATGGATTAAAGTAATTAAGTGATTAGACTAGAAGCTTCCTTCCTTAATTATTTCTTCATGAGAGGCCCCAAGGGGTACATTGGACATTTTACAATTGCTTGGGAGAGGGGCAAGGCCGGCCTATTAAAAGAGGGGGGAAATTTCTCTCTCCTCTCATTCTCATTCCAAATCTAGATCTAGAATTTCCCACTCCCAAATTCCCTCCATTCCCATTCCAATTCCCTACCAAATTCATTCCAAATTCTTCTCAATTCACCATTAGAGAAGGAGGAAGCAAGAATCTAGAAGAAGGAAGCAAGGATCTAGAAGAAGGAAGCAAGGATCTACAAAGAGGAGCAAGGATCTACAATTTGGAAGCAAGTTCTTCTCAATTGGAGGTTTCATTGGGAATCCATCTCCCAATAGGTATAATTCAAATTTTTCCATTTAAATAGCTTCTAAATCTGAGATTTAATTATGTAAAATTAACCTATATGTATGTACTACCCATAGGACTTCATTTTGTGTTCATAGGAGACCCATGGAGAAAGTTATGGTACTTTTTGTGTTAATTTTGTTGGAATTCCGAATTTACATTTTGTTGTGTGTATCAATTGATCCTATAGATCAATTAGACATGAGCTTATGTGTTTGGGGCTAGTGTCGTGTCCATAATTTGGTACATGTGGTTCGTATCCCAACTATTTGGTGATACGTGTCATTTTGGGGGTTTTCCCTCCGATACGGGGCTTTGAACATGTCATATTTTGACACGGACACATAGATCTACTTTTGACACTTTGATTTATTCATAAATATTATTTGTGATTTGTTTGTATCCTTCGGGGTACAATTGGTTATTTGTTGGACTCGTGTCACATGCGTATCCTAGATCTAGTGGGATACGATGTGATACTCTCCAATTGTGTGGATTTTTGAATAGATCTAATTATGTATGGTTTAAATTCTTCAATTATAATTAGTAAATATATATAGATATTATATATTTATTTTGTGTATTTATTATAGTAATTATTATAGCATAGATCTATATATTTTGTGTGTGCTAATATGATGTACAAATATAATATGTAGCTTTCTTGCATGTAATTATATATGTACTTATGTTAATAGTATAAATTATACATAAATATTTTATAAAATATATTTATGTGTTTAATTGTGTAATTATATTATTTATAATTATTATGTAATTATTTTTATATTAATGTATATATTTTAGGTGTGCTTCTAGCCATGTAAAATATGAACATTAATATGTGCATGTGTTGTAACTATTAGTATTTAATTATAAGTTTATATGTGCATATATATATAAGTATATAATTATTTATTTATATATATATGTATTATGATTATTATTGCATATATATATTTATATATATATTTTTTTTTTATATTTTTATTTGTTTTGGTGACAGTGGTTTCTATGACAGTGAAACTGTCATTATTTGGTCTGAACAGCAGCCGCTGTACAGTGGTCAGCATTAATGACAGATCTGTCATTAATGCTGCGGCAGTTTTGAGCGGCAACCTTTCAGCGACGTTTTTTTGTGACAGTTTGAAACTGTCAGCAAACTGTGACAGCAGCGGTTTTGTATATGGAGTTTCTGCGACGAATTTTCAGTGACAGTCAAGACTGTCACTAGTAAACCTGTTTTTATTTTATCTTGTTTTGTTCACTGTTTTCAGTGACGCTTTGACAGTTTTAAATTATATTTTATATATTATTATTGTATATATATATATGTGTTTTGTATAATATTTGTAATAATATATTATGTTATTTGTATACATATTGGTTTGTATATATATTATTTTAGGGTATATATTATTTGTATTAGTAGTATACTTTGTGTGAGTATGATTTGGGATCTAATTTTTATTCCTAAATTGTTGTATTTATTTTCTATATTATTTTATATAGAGGTTTTGTTAGGTTGACATTGGTTTGACCATTTTTGACTTTAGTTGACTTTAGAGTTGACCATAGTTGACTTTTAACTTAGAATTGATTTATTTACCTAGAAGTTGACTAGTTTGACTTGTTCTCTTTCCGGGACCTTGTATTAATGTGGTATTCCATATCTAGGTCTTCGAGGCACCGAGTCAGACATCTGTGAGACTTTTTCATGACTTTAGGCGAGTACATTCTCTGATAGTTTCTCATTTATGATATCCTCTACGTTCACTGTATCTAGTGTAGATATCCATGTTCTTTTGACACTATGGTTACACGGATTGGTATATCCGGATCTCGTCATGAGATATTATTCCTTGGTATATGGTGTATATGGTGCAAGTATTGTTTTATTGGTTATCTTGTACATATACAGACACCGATTCTCGGGGAGACTAGCTATCTTCTTGGGGAATCTAGTGCCATAGCATACCGTGGTTGGATCTATTATACCAGTCGGGGGTGGGGAGTATTAGTATAGATATGTGATCAAATCCCTATTGAATAAAGTACTGGTAAGCGAATAGTGTTGATCATGCACCTGCATCTTGCCCAAGCCGATCACATGTTAAGCTAGTACTCACACACTTAGTCATTAGTATTATTGTTTCATTGGCATATTGTTCCTTATTGTAATTATTTTCAGTATTTCCTTATTGTCTATATATCTCTCCTGTCTATTGTGCATCTTGTTTATCCATAGCTATTTACTGTTACATAGTTTTTATCATTAATTGAGAACTGCTGTTAGGGTTGTACTCTACTCCTTTTCTGACTGGATATATTTTTCCAGATGACACTGAGGAGTACCCTACCTATTATGGACCCCAGGATATTGTGGGCTTAGATTCTGAGACCCTGGCTCAAGAGGGACTTATCCCAACTGAGACAGTTGACCCTGGAGTTGTAGCTTTGTAGTATGGTAGTATTCTTTTGTACTGGATTTGTCTCCAGCTTATTTTGTTACTCTTCGGACTCATTAATGTATTATTTTAAACTCATGAGTTGTATGGTGACTATTCTATTCTTTATCTGATTCGTGCTCATTTCTATCTTAGTTCTGTGATTGAGTATTCTATCATTATTGGTGGTTCATTACATTAGATAGACTATCTAGACATCATTCTATCGCCGATTCTGCGGCGTAGGCTGGGCGTTGTTTCCGACTAGTACCCTTACACCGGGTGCGGGTCGTGACAGAGCCTGCTGCTGGACCTGCTGCTGGGCCTTTATCATCGCATATACCATCTGGAACATCTGTGTCCTATCCATGGGTTGTCCTGCGGGGAATGGCATATAAGGCATCTCGGGTGGGAATGGTGGAGGTGGTGGTAGTTGCTGCTCCTCCTGACTTGGGATCCTCTGATCCTCAGGTCCTGCCTAACGCGGAGTCTGATGCCCGTCTGAAGGCACCTCGGGCTACCTCGATTACTGTCCCATGGGAGCTGGAGTCAGCAGAAGGACCTGCTCCAGTTCCGGTTCCCCGGATGATCCTGTGTCATGGGGAACATCGCCCGGCTGTGTGACGCATCCGTTGTGGAGATTCATAACTCTGAAAAGAAGTCATGACTGTGATCAGCATTGAGGAAATAAACAAGATGCAATTCGGTAAAAGATTTCAAGATAGAGGTGTCATGTGAAGGTTTCAAACTTGTAGATGAGATTCCTAATATCTATTCATAATTTACAGGCTCGCTTGGCACAGTCAGGTGACCAAGACGATTTAAATCGGACCTGCATGGGCCACCACAAAAACCTTGTCATGCCCCAGTTCCAAAGATAAGGAACCGAGTCACGTGGCAAAGGCCAGCAGTGTACTTCGACGGGCATCCCAATCTAATGGGCTCGTCGGAGTGCACCTAAGCTGTAAAGTACAATGAATAACCCAACACATAACACATAAATAGTCAATTTAAATCTCATCCACATGCAACAGATATAAGAGCATATAGAGGTAATCATAACAACTAATGTACAGAAAGGAATGTCACAAGATAAAGTATCAAGTACAAATACTAAAGTAGTCACACGGGAACAAATCCGCTAGTACAAAATACTGGAATGAAAGTAAGCAATAAGATAACTTGGGACGGCATCAGATAACTAGATAGTAATACCGTCCCAAGGAAAGAGTCACTACCAGTGATCAAGCGAAGTCCTCTGGAATAACCTCGTCCTCGACAGTGGGTCCTGCTGCTGGATATGTACCCGGACCGTACTCCTTTGGGTAATCCTCGTCGCCTAAACCTGGAAGGGAACCAGGTCCTCAGAGAAACGTAACAAGGTACAAAAATATAGCATCCCAAGTAAACAGAAAGTACAAGTGCAACGACAGGGTACTCTATCATAACCAAACAAGTGTGACACAGTTTAAAGACAATGTTAGACGCATGGGCTGTCCAAAATAAAACCGTAGCTCCGGACACAAAAACACACGGGACGTACCACAGCTCCGGACAAAGAGTCACACGGGTGATACCACTACACTAGATACAGGATCACTACATAAATACTACATATACATATATAAGCGCGTGCAGAGGAGCCCAAACATCTAGTAACTGTCTTCCCCTTCCCAAGTGGTCAATGATGGTGCGCTGAACCTGAACCTCTATCTAACAGTCTTGACACACAGAAATAACTCAACAGACGCGACCCTAAGGTCGTCCCAGTCTCTGGTCATGATGTCAGTATCAGGATGCAGGAATCTGGCCCATCACAGCGTATGAGTGTGTCCTGGGGTGTCGATATACTCAGGTACGTATATCGAGGTGTTACGAACATCTAACATTCATTCTAAGATGTTACAACTAACGTCTGTACCCGGTTGTGATTCGGACGCGAAGTATCGATCGTAAACAAAAATACGTGCACAATGTACATAAAGAAATAATAAATTTCTGTAATCTGAAATACAGGGTGGCAAGGTACACTTGCCTGCGTCCGGCTGCTGATGACGGGGATCCGGTACCACGTCCAAGTCCTCAGGTCTCGTAGTACCTAGAGATGAGATACAAACACAATCAAAATCTATCACACGGCAAACAGGGATGTGACACACATCTATACATATGCTCAGTCTCAGCTACGACTCACAGGGACAAGACGCTAGGGGGTTGACCACAATTGACTATTGGTACGATACATCAAATCAACTAGTCATCTGTACCATATCATCAAACCATCCTCAAAACACAATTAATGATTATTAACCCTTCGTTTCATATCATTGTTACCAAATCATAAAGTACTACTCTAATTTAACGATCTTTAATTTCCAGTCCCCAAATTACCGATTAGTGGTTTTACACTACATACTAGTCCACAATCAACCACGTGCTCCTCAGTGTTCATCAACGTTCAAAATATCAGAATCTTATTTCTCCATAATTTAATCTTCATTAATTGATTTAGCATTTTTCCCACCATGTAATATATCCAGGACATTTAGTTAAAATCAAATCCTAAACCTCCATAAAAAATTCTTTATTATTTTATAATTTATTTATGCAAACAAAAAACCTAAACCTCCATGCAAAACATTTAAATTCATTTTAATTTATGCAACCATAAACCCTAACCTACATTAACCCTAATCAAACACACATACATATAAGCTCAAAGAAAATACTACACTACATAAACCCTAAAAAATACATTAAACCTCATTAAACTTAATCTCAAGTTATTATCCATGCTCATCATCAATACTACAATACACCAATAAGATATATAAAAACCCTAGCTAAAACTCAACATAGATATAAACGAAGAGAGGGGGAGGGAGTCGACCTCGATGTGGCTCGCTGACCGGAGGAGTGCTGGTCGGAGGAGTGCTGGTCAGCAGGGTGGTGGTCGCAGAGGTGATCGAGTGGGTGAGGTGGTGTAATGGTGGTGGAGGTGATGGTGCAATGGTGAAGCTCGCCGGAGCAAAGGAGTGGAGGAAGTGGTGGTGGATATGGCAGCAGGCTTGGTTGGCCGAAGGGGGATGAAGAAGCTTGGTCGGATGTGGGTGGAGCTCCAGGGTGTCGATGGGGTTACAGAGAAGTGGGGGATGAACGGCTGGCCGGTGGATGGCTGGATGCAGGCTCGTCGGGGTGGCAGTGCCGGAGCCGCAGGGTGCAGCGGTAACCGCAGTAGGCCGTAGCAGTGGCTGCGCCAGACTGTGGTGCCGGAGAACAGTGGGTTGATGCTCGGCCGCCAGGGATCAGTCAGTTGGCCGGAGGGGTGATGCTCGGCCGCCGGGGATCAATCAGTTGGTCGGAGGGGTGATTCTTCATGGAAGGTGAAGAAGAAGGGAAGAAGAAGAAGAAAAAGAAGATTGGAAGAAAATATGGAGGGCTCGAATTTCAATATGGAGGAGGGAGGAAAGAGAGAGGGGGATGAGGCTTCTTAGGTTTTTGGGGATTAGGGCCAGTATGGGGTTGTGTGTAGGGATGGGGACATTTTATAGGAAGGGGTGTGTTGAATGGAGGGTGGAGATGTTCCCATTTCAAATGAGTGGTGAGGATGTTACATGAAGAGAATTAGTTTCTTCATGAAAAATAAGGGGAGGAAAAAAGTTGACTACGGTGAAAGAAGAGGGTGGCCTCTCCATTTGGCCTTGACCAATGAGAGTGTGCCACATATCGCAATATTTATAATTTAGCCCCTTAAGTTTGGGTAATTACACAAACACATGCAATGATAAAAAAATTATTGGAGAAATGGCGTTTGGTATTTTGTAGTGTGAGGGGGTATTGTGTGTTTGGCATGGAATTAATTAAATGGACAATGGGATTAAATGGGAATTAAAATGGGATTAAAATAGGATTAGTCAAAGTTGGTATCTCCGATTTAATTTGAATAAAAATGTCCCGCGCTTTTAAATTAAATGGGGGCACTTGGGGTCTAAATTTGGAAGTGACACAAAGTTCAAAAATGGTGTGGGCTTGGAGTCAGTCTTGGACCCTTTAGTTGGTCCGGCTCAACGGGTTAAGTTGGTGTCTCAAAATTGAAGGTAACGACACAGGTGTCCGACACAAAATTTAAATATGGGATTTTGGATACGGGAAGTTGTGTAATTAATTTAGGGCACAACGGATTTGATTTTTGAGTGACAGAAAAGTCCAGTGCCTAAATTGGTAGGTCAAGTCAAAAGTATAATAGTCTGTTGTAATTTATGGACTGATGTTGGGCTCCGAATAATTCAACAATGGTAGGGCACACCAAGGGTTTAATTAATAAATAACAGACATATGCAACCCTACTCTAAACCTCAAACATCTGCTGCTAAACCAAAATTTTCCATCCCATACCTGACTATCTATAGAATTAAATGAGGAGGTTTACAATATCGGTGTCCTAACTGGTGTCACATAAACCTATTTATAAAATTTTATTTCATTTGGTGTAATGAATTGATAATCAAGCTTAAATAAACTAAAATATAATTTCTAAGTCAAAACTAGGTCATACTAGTCAAACTAGGTCAAACTATGTAGATACTCTAATTCTGGTTCAAAACTAACTTCTAAGTTGGTTAAGAAAGCTAAACTAGGTAATACTAGCCGTTACTAGGTCACCTCTAAGTTCTAGGTTATTCCGGTAGATTACTAGATCAATACATTATAGTATACACTAATACTTATAATACCTATGAATACCTTAGCCTATAAGTAAATACCTTAGTATTACCTTAGATGATATTCATTACCTTGGTCGTATCTTAAATATCTTAACTATGGCCCAATACCTTATTATAACTCTGTCACTACCACAATTTTTAGGAAAGGATATTTTAGTCTTTTCCTATTTAATTAAATATTGTGCATTGTAAATAATTATTTGTTGTATTATTTAACTATTGTTAGATGTTATTTAATTATTTTGGACTTATATTAGTGGACCCAACTAGTTTAGCTTGGACCCATGGACCAACATGAATTAATTAGTTAGACTTGGCCCATTTAGAAAGTCCATTGTTAAGGAGATGGATTAAATTAATTAAATGATTAGACTAGAAACTTCCTTCCTTAATTATTTCTTCATGAGAGGCCCCAAGGGGTACATTGGACATTTTATAATTGCTTGGGGAAGGGGGCATGGCCGGCCTATATTAGAGGGGGGGAATTTCTCTCTTCTCTCATTCTCATTCCAAATCTAGATCTAGAATTCCCCCTCCCAAATTTCTTTCATTCCCATTCCAATTCCCTACCAAATTCATTCCAAATTTTTCTTAATTCACCATTAGAAAGTTGAGAAGCAAGGATCTAGAAGGAGGAAATAAGGATCTACAAAGAGGAGCAAGGATCTACAATTTGGAAGCAAGTTCATCTCAATTGGAGGTTTCATTGGGAATCCATCTTCCAATAGATATAATTCAGTTTTTTCCATTAAAATAGCTTCTAAATCTGAGATTTAATCATGTAAAATCAACCCATATGTATTTACTACCCATAGGACTTGGTTTTGTGTTCATAGGAGACCCATGGAGAAAGTTATGGTACTTTTTGTATCAATTTTGATGGAATTCCGAATTTCAATTTTGTTGTGTGTGTCAATTGATCCTATAGATCAATTGGGCATGTGTTTATGTGTTTGAGACTAGTGTCGTATCCATAATTGGGTACATGTAGTTTGTATCCCAATAATTTGGTGATACGTGTCGTTTTGGAGATTTTTTCTCCGACACGGGACTTTGTACATGTCGTATTTTGACACGGACACATAGATCTACTTTTGATACTTTGATTTGTTCATAAATATTATTTGTGACTTGTTTGTGTCCTTCGGGGTGCAATTGGTTGTGTGTTGGACTCGTGTCGCATGCGTATCCTAGATCTAGTGGGATACGGTGTGATACTCTCCAATTGTGTGTGTTTTTGTATAGATCTAATTATTTATGCTTTAATTCTTGTATAATAATTAGTAAATATATATATGTTATATATTTATTTTTAGTGTATTTATTATGGTATTTATTGTAGCATAGATCTATATATTTTTATGTGTGCTACTATGATGTATAAAAATATATGTAGTTTTCTTTACATGTAATTATATATGTTACTACATATTAATAAAATAAATTATACATAAATGTTTTATAAAATATATTTATGTATTTAAATAAGTAATTATATTAATTATAATTATTATATAATTAATTGTATATTAATGAATATATTTTATGTGTGCTTCTAGCTATGTTAAAATATGTATATTAATACATGCAATGTGTTTTGTAGCTATTAGTAATTATTTGTGTAGGATTATGTATATATATATAAGTATATATTAAATTAATTGTTTTATATATATAAATATATTGATTTATATATTTATATATTTCTATATATATATATATATATATATATATATATATATATACACTATTTTTGGTGACAGTAGGATCAATGACAGTGAACTGTCATTGTTAGAACGGTTACAACAGCCGCTGTAGCAGTGGCGGCGGGTTATTAATGACAGAGCCGCCACTGTCATTAATAACCGCATGCAGCAGCGGGAATTCGCAGCAGTTGCGACGCCGACTTTGGTGACAGTTGAAAACTGTCACAAAAGGAGTGACAGCAGTGCAGTTGCACAGCAGCATTTTTGCGACGGTTTTGCTGTGACAGTTGGGACTGTCACTATAAGTCTGTTTATTGAAAATTAGTATTTTAGCACACTGTTTTCAGTGACAATTGGGAAGATTTAGTTTATATATTATATTTGTATATATATATATGGGTTATTGTGAGGTATAATACTAGTATTGTTATTATTTTATTTATATATAATATATTAGTTTATATATAATATATTATGTATTAGAGTAAATAATATACCTATATGTATCTTGAGCATTACTTTGTGTGGATACCAATTGGGTTCAAAACCTTGATTCCTAAATTGTTGTATTTAATATTCTATATTATGCATTATTATTAATATTAGTATTGTGAGGTTTATTTTGGATTCACGTATCCGAAGATACGGTATCCTAATATTTAAGGACGTAGTCTTATGACTTAGAGCTTAGTATTTTGATCCAAGTTTTTGGTGCTAGACTTGTACAACCTAGAAATAGATAGTTGACCTTGGGTTGACCACAGTTGACTTTTGACTTAGAATTGACTTATTGACCTAGAAGTTGACTAGTTTAACTTGTTCTCTTTTCGGGACCTTGTATTGATGTTGTATTCCATATCTAGGTCTTCGAGGCACCGAGTCAGACATCTGTGAGACTATTCATTGGACTTCAGGCGAGTACATTCTCTGATAGTTTCTCATTTATGATATCCTCTATGTTCACTGTATCTAGTGTAGATATCCTTGTTCTCTTGACACTATGGTTACACGGATTGGTATATCCGGATCTCGTCATGAGATGTTATTCCTTGGTATATGGTGTATATGGTGCAAGTATTGTTTCATTGGTAATCTTGTACATGTACAGACACCAATTCTCGGGGAGACTAGCTATCTTCTTGGGGAATCTCGTGCTATAGCATACCGTGGTTGGATCAATTATGCCAGTCGGGGGTGGGAAGTATTAGTATAGATATGTGATCAAATCCCTATTGAATAAAGTACTGGTAAATAAATAGTGTTGATCATAAACCGCACTTATGATTAGCCAGGCCGCATTGCATCTTGCCCAAGCCGATCACATGTTAAGCTAGTACTCACACACTTAGTCATTAGTATTATTGTTTCATTGGCATATTGTTCATTAGTGTATTTATTTCCAGTATTTCCTTATCGTACATATATCTCTTATATCTATTGTGCATCTTGTTTATCCACAGCTATTTATTGCTACATAGTTCTTATCATTAATTAGAACTGCTGTTAGAGATGTACTCTGCTCCTTTCCTGACTGGATATATTTTTTCAGATGATACTGAGGAGTGGTACCCTACCTTTTATGGACCCCAAGATATTGTGGGTTTAGATTCTAAGACCCTGGCTCAAGAGGGACTTATCCCAACTGAGACAGTTGACCCTGGAGTTGTAGCTTCGTAGTATTCTTTGTACTGGATTTGTCTTCAGCTTTTTGTGTTGTTCTTCAGACTCATTGATGTATTATTTAGACTCATGAGTTGTATTGTGACTATTCTATTCCTTATCTGATTCGTGCTCATTTCTATCTTAGTTCTGTGATTGAGTATACTATCATTATTGGTGGTTCATTATATTGTTAGATAGACTATCTAGACAACGTTCTACCGCCGATTCTGCGGCGTAGGCTGGGCGTTGTTTCCGACTAGTACCCTTACACCGGGTGCGGGTTGTGACACGTTTTTGGTGGTGGCCCATGCAGGTTAAGCTTCACAAGTATGTGATGTCGTGGTAGTGCGACAATTTAGTTGTACTACTGCGAGCCTGCGATAGGATATAGGAAATAGGCTGAGATACTCAATCACATCTAGAAAAATTCTTTTGATTCAACTATTCTCCTTTGACATTGATACTTGATCCCTTAAACTGTCCTTTCCTTGATGTCTTACATCTTGTGCCATATTGATTCTTTCTTTCGCTTTGTCTCAGGATGCCGCCTAAGACTAGATCACGGCAGGGAAGAGCAGCTTCTGAGAGGTCTGCGACGTCCCGAGGGCCTGCACCATTCACTTCTCCAGTGATTGGAGTGTCAGCTGCTTTCGGAGGTCCACCACCTACTCAGAGGACTGTGCCAACTGTATCTGAGGGGCTTCCACCTCCACCTCCTGTGCCAGCAGAGGCGTCACAGATGTTTACACTGTTTTGTGAGATGCTCGAGGCACAGAGGGCTCAGTCAGAGGCACATCAGAGGCAGACCGACGTTCTATGGCAGGGCATCGAGAGTGCTCATCAGCATGCTCGTGCTGTAGTTGAGAGAGGAGTTTCGGTCCAGCAGCAGGTTGTTCCTCAGGTTGCTCAGCTTCGGCCAAGCAACATTCAGGACTTCAAGAAACTGGAGCCTAGGGTTTTCAAAGGGACGGAGGGCATCATCTATGCTGATGATTGGCTCGAGGACATTGAGCGTCTTATGAGGATATCCCGTCTTTCTGAAGATCTGAAGGTTGAGGCGGTAGGACTTCAACTGTTCGACGTTGCTCGCACTTGGTTCAGGAACGAGCCAGTACTAGTTGACGTAGGACAATCTTGGGAGGTATTCAAGGACCTTTTCAAGAAGAAGTTTTTCGCCCGGATAGACAGGCTTGACTTGGGGAGACAATTTGAGAGTCTCATTCAGGGGAACATGTCTGTGGAGGAATATGCTGTGGAGTTCGGTAGGTTGAGCCGATTTGCAGAGTACTTGGTGAGGGAGCCGGAGGTTCGAGCTATTCGTTTCCGTGAGGGTCTAAACTGGGAAGTGAAGATTCTTATTCCGTCTTTTTATGAGACATACTCGGAGATACTTGCGGAGGCACGCAAGGTTGAGCGGGATCTGGGTTTGAAGACCAAGAGAGACCGTAATTCTTTTTTGGGGGCCAACGACAGTACAGTATCTGCCAAACGTCCTCATTTCCAGTCCAGACCTTTCCAGCAGCCACAGCAGAACCAGACTCCAGCTAGAGCACCTTTTTACCAGGCACCTCAGCAGCAGAGATAGTTACAACAAGCTCCATGCAACTACTGCAAGAAGCCCGGCCACATCTGGAAAGTTTGCAGGAAGAGGCTAGGAGTTTGTTTGTATTGTGGTACTGAAGGGCATCAATCAAGGGAGTGTCCTCGTCGTGCAATTCAGGGAGCAGCTCCAGCTCTGAGAACACAGACGAGACCACCTGTAGCACAGCCGAGGGGACCACTTTCGACACAGCATCAGCATTTTATCCAACATCAGCAGCAGGGAGGTGCTCGGCAGGGACGAGCGTTTGCTATGACCGTCGAAGAGGAGGAACCCACCGAAGATGTCATTGCAGGTTCTATTCTTCTTGATTCCATTCCAGCTTTAGCTTTGTTTGATAGTGGTGCTTCCCATAGTTTTGTATCTGTTTCTTTTGCTCTAAAGCATGGTTTGGTAGCTGAGTCTTTGCTTAGGACTTGCAAGATCATGACCCGGGGAGGCATTATCCTGGTTAATGATATTTGCAAGGATCAGATTGTTACTCTGGGAGGCCGGGAGTTTAGTGCGTGTCTACTTGTAATGCCACTTCCGAGCTACGATATTGTACTCGGGATGGATTGGTTGAGTAGGCACCGTGCTAGCATAGATTGTAGAGGAGGTAGAGTTTTGTTTGGTCCGCCAGGAGAGCCAGAGTTCGAATTTGCTAGAGGAGCTGCAGAGCAGGAAGAAGGCATTATTTGTGGAGCTATGGTGGAAGACAAGGAGTTGCCGCATCAGTTGATAGCAGAGTTCTTGGATGTATTTCCTGAGGAATTGCCAGGATTGCCGCCAGATCGAGATATTGTATTTTCTATAAACTTGGTGCCAGGTGAAGAACCAATTTTGCAGCATGTCTATAGAGTAAACAACAGCGAGCTGGTCGAATTGAAGAAGCAGGTGGACGAATTGCAGGATAAGGGGTTTATCAGATCGAGTTCTTCACCATGGGGAGTTTCGGTATTGTTTGTACCGAAGAAGGATGGATCGGTGTACATGTGCATTGATTACAGGGCTTTGAATAATCTCACTATCAAGAATAAGTATCCTTTGCCACGGATTGATGATATGTTTGATCAGTTGAGTGGTGCGAAGGTATTTTCTAAGATAGATTTGAGATCAGGCTACCATCAAGTGAAGGTGAAGCCGGAGGACATACCGAAGACTGCTTTTAGAACTCGGTATGGTCAGTACGAGTTTATGGTGATGCCGTTTGGTTTGACTAATGCACCGACGGTATTTATGAACTTGATGAACAAGGTGTTCCACCAGTACCTTGACAAGTTCGTGGTGGTGTTCATCGACGACATACTCATATACTCGAGGACACCGGAGGAGCATGAGGAGCATTTGAGGATTGTGTTGAAAGTGCTAAGGAAGGAGAAGTTGTATGGAAAGTTGTCCAAGTGTGAGTTTTTCTTGGACAAGGTAGAATTCTTGGGGCATGTTGTGACTGGTGATGGTATTTCAGTGGATTCGAAGAAGATTTCAGCAGTGGAATCTTGGAAGACTCCGAGTTCGGTAGCAGAGATCAGAAGTTTCTTGGGATTGGCAGGCTATTACAGGAAGTTTGTGCAAGATTTTTTGAGGATTGTCGAGCCGATGACCAGACTCACAAGGAAGGATGTGGAGTTTGTTTGGACGGAGGATTGCCAGGTTACTTTTGAGGAGTTGAAGAAGAGGTTGACGTCTGCTCTTATTTTGACGTTGCCATCAGGGTCCGGAGGTTTCACTATTTATAGTAATGCATCGGGGAAGGGTTTAGGTTGTGTTCTTCAGCAGCATGGGAAAGTGATTGCCTATGCATCCAGGCAATTGCGTCCTCTTGAAAAGAACTATCCTACCCATGATTTGGAGTTGGCAGCAGTCATCTTCGCTCTGAAGTTGTGGAAACATTATTTGTACGGAGAGCGTGTGGAGATCTTCACAGACCATAAAATCTTGAAGTACGTTTTCACGCAAAAGGAGTTGAACATGAGGCAGCGCCGGTGGTTGGAACTGATGAAGGATTTTTATATCTCTTTGCAATATTATCCTGAAAAAGCAAATGTAGTTGCCGATGCTTTGAGCAGGTATCCGGTAGCTATGTTCTTGACGCAGGATCGATATTTGTTGGAGGACTTGGAGAGCTTGGGCATTGAGGTAATTGTTCCTGGGTGTGCTATACAAATGTTGGAATTGCAGATACACTCAGATTTGATGGACAGGATCAAGGCAGCACAGTATGATGATGTATCTCTAAGGAGTATCAGAGCTCAGGTGAGAGCGGGATTGGAGGATGATTTCATTATTGCAGCAGATGGATCTTTGAGGCATGGAGTTAGATTGTGTGTGCCTAGTGGGGAGTTGCGAGAGGAGGTGTTGCAGGAAGCGCATCGCTCTCAGTATTCCATGCATCCAGGTGCTAACAAGATGTATCGGGATATGCGAGAGAGTGTGTGATGGTATGGCATGAAGAGGAAAGTGGCACAGTTTGTATCCAGTTGTTTAGTGTGCCAGCAGGTGAAAGCCGAGAGGCAGAGGCCAGGAGGTTTATTTCAGCCATTACCCATTCCAGAGTGGAAGTGGGAACACATTACTATGGATTTTATGTCCGGACTTCCACGATCTCCAGGAGGAAAAGACGCGATTTGGGTCATTGTTGATCGGTTGACCAAGTCGGCCCATTTCTTGCCTTTCAAGGTGGGTTTGTCTACGGAGAAGCTGGCAGAGATGTATGTGAGGCAGATCATTAGGATACATGGAGTTCCCGTCAGCATAGTCTCAGATCGAGATAGTTGTTTCACTTCTTATTTCTGGAGAAGTTTGCAGGAGAGTTTGGGCACTCAGCTCAAATTCAGTACTGCATATCATCCCCAGACAGATGGAAAGTCAGAGAGGACTATCCAGACCCTCGAGGATATGTTGCGTACTTGTGTACTAGATTTAGGGGGTTCTTGGGAGGACCATCTCCATTTGGTAGAGTTTGCTTACAACAACAGTTACCAGGCCAGTATAGAGATGTCACCTTTTGAAGCTCTATATGGTCGGAGGTGTCGTACTCCTTTATCTTGGGATGATGTTGGAGAGAGAGTTTTGCTTGGGCTAGAGATGGTTGTGGATGCAGCGGAGAAGGTTCAGTTGATCAAAGACAGACTTCGAGTGGCGCAGGACAGACAGCGGCATTGGGCCGATAGCCATCGAAGACCTTTGGAGTTTGAGGTATAGTTTAGATTTTGTTTGTGCTTGTTCTTGTTTGTTATAGGTTAAGTTCTTAAGATGGTGTTTTGTTCTAGGTGGGTAGTTTGGTGTTTCTGAGAATTTCTCCGATACGAGGCACGATTCGCTTCGGTGGAGGCGGAAAGCTTAGTCCGCGATTCATCGGACCTTTCACTATTCTAGAGAGGGTCGGTGCAGTTGCTTATAGACTAGATTTGCTACCTGTATTGGAGGGAGTGCACAACGTGTTTCATGTGTCACAGTTGAGATGATACGTGGCCGATCATAGCCATGTATTGGATCACTCGGAGATAGAGGTGGGCCCTACTCTTAGCTATCCAGAGCAGCCAGTTGAGATTCTGGATCGGAGAAAGAAGGTGCTGAGGAACTAGACTATTCCTTTGGTGCGCATTGCATGGAGGCATCACTCTCCGGGGGAGTCTACCTGGGAGAGAGAGGATGACATGCGAGAGCGTTATCCATATTTGTTTGTACCTTGATGTATGTTATTTTCTAGTTATGTTCTGTTCATTAGTTAATTGTGATTCTTTAGTTCTGTTTTGTGATTTTCTGGGGGTAGTTTTTATCTTTGAATTTCGAGGACAAAATTTTTTAAGGAGGGTAGACTTGTCACTACCACAATTTTTAGGAAAGGGTATTTTAGTCTTTTCCTATTTAATTAAATATTGTGCATTGTAAATAATTATTTGTTTTATTATTTAATTGTTGTTAGATGTTATTTAATTATTTTGGACTTATATTAGTGGACCCAACTAGTTTAGTTTGGACCCATGGACCAACATGAATTAATTAGTTAGACTTGGCCCATTTAGAAAGCCCATTGTTAAGGAGATGGATTAAATTAATTAAATGATTAGACTAGAAGCTTCCTTCCTTAATTATTTCTTCATGAGAGGCCCCAAGGGGTACATTGGACATTTTATAATTGCTTGGGGAAGGGGGCATGGCCGGCCTATATTAGAGGGGGGGAATTTCTCTCTCCTCTCATTCTCATTCAAAATCTAGATATAGAATTCCCCCTCCCAAATTTCTTTCATTCCCATTCCAATTTTCTACCAAATTCATTCCAAATTCTTCTCAATTCACCATTAGAAAGTTGAGAAGCAAGGATCTAGAAGGAGAAAACAAGGATCTACAAAGAGGAGCAAGGATCTACAATTTGGAAGCAAGTTCATCTCAATTGGAGGTTTCATTAGAAATCTATTTTTCAATAGGTATAATTCAGTTTTTCCAATTAAAATAGCTTCTAAATCTGATATTTAATCATGTAAAATCAACCCATATGTATATACTACCCATAGGACTTGGTTTTGTGTTCATAGGAGACCCATGGAGAAAGTTATGGTGCTTTTTGTGTCAATTTTGATGGAATTCCGAATTTACATTTTGTTGTGTGTGTCAATTGATCTTATAGATCAATTGGGCATGTGCTTATGTGTTTGGGACTAGTGTCGTATCCATAATTGGGTACATGTAGTTCGTATCCCAACAATTTGGTGATACGTGTCGTTTTGGGGATTTTTCCTCCGACATGGGACTTTGTACATGTCGTATTTTGACACGGACACATAGATCTACTTTTGATACTTTGATTTGTTCATAAATATTATTTGTGACTTGTTTGTGTCCTTTGGGGTACAATTGGTTGTGTATTGGACTCGTGTCGCATGCGTATCCTAGATCTAGTGGAATACAGTGTGATACTCTCCAATTGTGTATATTTTTGTATAGATCTAATTATTTATGCTTTAATTCTTGTATAATAATTAGTAAATATATATATATGTTATATATTTATTTTAGTGTATTTATTATGGTATTTATTGTAGCATAGATCTATATATTTTTATGTGTGCTACTATGATGTATAAAAATATATGTAGCTTTCTTTACATGTAATTATATATGTTACTACATATTAATAAAATAAATTATACATAAATGTTTTATAAAATATATTTATGTGTTTAAATGAGTAATTATATTAATTATAATTATTATATAATTAATTGTATATTAATGAATATATTTTATGTGTGCTTCTAGCTATGTTAAAATATGTATATTAATACATGCAATGTGTTTTGTAGCTATTAGTAATTATTTGTGTAGGATTATGTATATATATATAAGTATATATTAAATTAATTGTTTTATATATATAAATATATTGATTTATATATTTATATATTTCTATATATATATTTATATATATATATATATATATATATTTACTGTTTTTGGTGACAGTAGGATCAATGACAGTGAACTATCATTGTTAGAACGGTTATAGCAGCCGATGTAGCAGTGGCGGCGGGTTATTAATGACAGAGCCGCCACTGTCATTAATAACCGCATGCAGCAGCGGGAATTCGCAGCAGTTGCGACGCCGACTTTGGTTACAGTTGAAAACTGTCACAAAAGGAGTGACAGCTGTGCAGCTGCACAGCAGCGTTTTTGCGATATTTTTGCGACGGTTTTGCAGTGACAGTTGGGACTGTCACTATAAGTTTGTTTATTGAAAATTAGTGTTTTAGCATACTGTTTTCAGTGACAATTGGGCAGATTTAGTTTATATATTTTGTATTATATTTGTATATATATATGTATATATATATATGGGTTATTGTGAGGTATAATACTAGTATTGTTATGGGTTATTGTGAGGTATAATACTAGTATTGTTATTATTTTATTTATATATAATATATTAGTTTATATATAATATATTATGTATTAGAGTAAATAATATACCTATATGTATCTTGAGCATTACTTTGTGTGGATACCAATTGGGTTCAAAACCTTGATTCCTAAATTATTGTATTTAATATTCTATATTATGCATTATTATTAATATTAGTATTGTGAGGTTTATTTTGGATTCACGTATCCGAAGATACGGTATCCTAATATTTAAGGACGTAGTCTTATGACTTAGAGCTTAGTATTTTGATCCAAGTTTTTGGTGCTAGACTTGTACAACCTAGAAATAGATAGTTGACCTTGGGTTGACCACAGTTGACTTTTGACTTAGAATTGACTTATTGACCTAGAAGTTGACTAGTTTAACTTGTTCTCTTTTCGGGACCTTGTATTGATGTTGTATTCCATATCTAGGTCTTCGAGGCACCGAGTCAGACATCTGTAAGACTATTCATTGGACTTCAGGCGAGTACATTCTCTGATAGTTTCTCATTTATGATATCCTCTATGTTCACTGTATCTAGTGTAGATATCCTTGTTCTCTTGACACTATGGTTACACGGATTTGTATATTCGGATCTCGTCATGAGATATTATTCCTTGGTATATGGTGTATATGGTGCAAGTATTGTTTTATTGGTTAGCTTGTACATGTACAGACATCGATTCTCGAGGAGACTAGCTATCTTCTTGGGGAATCTCGTGCCATAGCATACCGTGGTTGGATCTATTATACCAGTCGGGGGTGGGGAGTATTAGTATAGAAATGTGATCAAATCCCTATTGAATAAAGTACTGGTAAATGAATAGTGTTGATCATAAACCGCACTTACGATTAGCCAGGCCGAATTGCATCTTACCCAAGCCGATCACATGTTAAGCTAGTACTCACACACTTAGTCATTAGTATTATTGTTTCATTGGCATATTGTTCATTAGTGTATTTATTTCCAGTATTTCCTTATCGTACATATATCTCTTATATCTATTGTGCATCTTGTTTATCCACAGCTATTTACTGCTACATAGAATGTACTCTGCTCCTTTTCTGACTGGATATATTTTTCCAGATGATACTGAGGAGTGGTATACTACCTTTTATGGACCCCAGGATGTTGTGGGTTTAGATTCTAAGACCCTGGCTCAAGAGGGACTTATCCCAACTGAGACAGTTGACCCTGGAGTTGTAGCTTCGTAGTATTCTTTGTACTGGATTTATCTCCAGCTTTTTGTGTTGTTCTTCAGACTCATTGATGTATTATTTAGACTCATGAGTTGTATTGTGACTATTCTATTCCTTATCTGATTCGTGCTCATTTCTATCTTAGTTCTGTGATTGAGTATACTATCATTATTGGTGGTTTATTATATTGTTAGATAGACTATCTAGACAGCGTTCTACCGCCGATTCTACGGCGTAGGCTGGGCGTTGTTTCCGACTAGTACCCTTACACCGGGTGCGGGTCGTGACAAACTCTAATACCTTAGTATAATTCATAACTAAATATCTTGAATACCTTACTTATCTAGACATATATACCCAAGTATACACTACCAGAAAAAGTCAAATTAGCGACATAAAAAAACGTCGTTAATTGACAAAAAATGTCGCTAATCACTTTTAGCACGTAATTAGCAATATTTTACAGAAGTCGGAACTCAGCACTTCGCTGAAAGGAAAAACGTTGCTAAACATCGCTATACCGACATTTTTTTAGCGACTTAAATATGTCGCTAAATTAGCGACATTTAGCGACGCAGCATCACTAATTAGTGACATGATCAAACATCGCTAAATGTCACTAATTAGCGACTTATATAGCGACGTTACAACGACATCTTTAATGACCTGGCAATACTGCCATGTCAGCAATTTATGACGTACAACAACGTTTTTAGCAACATTTTTAGCGACGTTATTAGCGACGTGTCGTAACGTCGCTAATTAGTGACGTATTTAGCGACGTGTATAAACCTCGCTAAATATCGCTAAGCGTCGCTAAAAGCGTCGCTAATTGTACAAAAAAATAAAAAAGTAAATACTGAATTATTTTTAAACTATTATTCCTGCAGTTTATTAAATCATAATATTTACAAATAGACCCGGAGCAACCCTCTATTAAATTTCTGGGTTTGCCAACCCCCTTGGGTTGAACACTCAATACCGGTAAATTAACATATTTAATATAAATAATATAATAAAATTTGAAGAAAAGAAAGCATCCAGTAAATATCATCGTAAAGAATACAGCAAATATATATCCATACAATGAGTCTCATCCTAAATAATACAAATACAAATATCCAGCAACTATACTTCTGCGGAACTGCAGGAGGATGATCACCGACGCGCATGAAAGATAAGAACAGCTCATACTGCTCCCATGAAATCGACACCGATGCCGATGGAGAAGGCAGTGACGTCGGTGGAGTCTGTGTCGATGTAAGCACACCAGGAGGCCGTATCCGCTCCAAGTCTGCAAGTCGCTGGTTGTAAGAATCCATGGTAGATAACAGCCTCATATTGCTATGAACCATTGAATCATGCATCATCGTCAGCCTCTCGCCCATGGATAGTTGTAATGCCTGCAGCTCCGTGATATTGCGGTCTATCGAGGCTCTAAGATCATTTGTCAAATCCTGGAGCTCCGTGATGTTGCGGTCGAGCATATCGAATCATGCGATGAGCGTCGGATCGTCCGCCTGCAGTTGGGACCGCGGCTACTCCTCCATCCTTCGTAGTAACTTGTCACGGATAGACGCAATCAGACGGTCAACGGCCTCCTGGACTCTGGCCGACGACTGCGAGGGCTGTGGGGAATACACAGTTATCGGGGAGGCCCTAGATGACTGCGTCGCAACCAGGGTGCTATAGGATCCCGTACCGTAGTACGTACCCCTCTGGAGACCACCAACTGCGGTCACCCACAGGTCGTTCGTCGACGGAGCTGGAGCGGGCTGTGAGAAAGTACCAGCCTCTCCAGCTGTAGGTGCACTAGCAGTCGCCCGCTCATGCAGCCTAAGATACTCGGCCTAGAAAAGTTTAGAAACTCGATAATTGTCTAAGTTATATTAAAATTAACACAAAGTAAAGTAATACTTACATAGGTCTGCGACGCCCTCTCATCAATGAGATTTTCGTCCTTGCGATGGGTGGCCAAGAAATCGGTAACCATGTTTGCATCCTCACCCCTCTGTACCTGTTAAAAATATATTATTTAGTACTACCATTTTATCGTAATTACATTAAAATTAGAGGATTTATTTAAAAACATACCAAACGATGGAAATATTCCGTCATCGGAATCGAGCCACCACACCACTTGGCAGCATTCCGCCTAGCCGCCTTGGCTTTCTCAGACCTTTCCTTGTAGCTCGGATCGTCGAATCTAGCCCTCATCGCAGTCCACTGCTCAGGCGTAATCCAACCTTGGATTGGTTTTCCAGTATGATCATGAGCCTTCTGGTCATCTAGAGCATCACGGATAAGCTTGGCGGCAACGGTAGAAAATAGCCGCTCGATCAACTCGGCCCGGTGCGGAGGATAGAAATACGTTTGCTACAATAAATAATTTAGTAAGTGAGCATCACGGATAAGTTAGTAAGTGAGCATCACACATACACACCCTCAATGAATTCATCCCGCATACCGCACATGTCATCAGGATGACGGTTGTACATCCACGAACGATGATGCAGATAGTAATTCATATCCATTTCTAGATACTTCTGCAGAAATGACAGTATGTATCCTATAAATTATTACATACAGGAATGAGGGTGTGTATGTGTGTTCGAGTTTGTTACGGACACACGGACATAGACACGAGAATGAGGGTGTGTATGTGTGTTCGAGTTTGTTACGAACCCAAACCAGTGAGCTTCACTTCCAGTAGAAATATCGAAGTGTATGCAGTGCAGTGACAAAGTGCAGAGATTTCAAGAAAAGCAATGCAATGCAATGCAATGCAATATATATATATCATTGTTAGAGTTCTGTTTCCAAATCTCATAGAGAGATTGTGTAAATACCAAATCAATTTGGCGTTATATAGCACATGAAGCCTGAATTTGATCAAATTGAATATCAATTTATAATTGAATATTGGTCATAAGTGTCCATAGGGACACTCATTTATCAGCTGATGACATCCTCCATAAAGTTTTGAAGGGTTTTATAACAAACTAAAACTCAAAGTCGGGAGTAGATTGCTCTTGAAAAGTTAGGGGAGCCATAAATAGGACTTCTCTTGTCCTAACTTTGGTGAGCTTGGAGGCTAAGAATGAATTAACTGAGACTTGTTGATCAAGAAAGAATTTTCTTAGGGTTTGCTAAGGGACCGTAGAGATTTTAAATTCTTTGATGCAAGGTCAACGGTAGGTGTTGTTTTGTTTATAAATGATTAAACAGATGACACGTATGTTAGAATTGGGGGAGAGATCAATTCTTCCACCGCAAATGTGCATGGCAGAGAATAAAGTCAAATAAAATATAGAAGATAGTGTAGTTGAGTTTCGAGTAGCAACCTAACTCTTTTGCTCCCATCACTATCCTCCTAAAAAGTTACACTGACTGAACCCTAACTCCTCAATTTCCCATAACCTACCACCCTACCATTTTTGTTTTTATAAACCTTCTCATAATTATTTGGGAAAAATAAAATCAACATTTAGAACTATAACACTAACAGGTCTCTGCACAGTGAACCGTTATCGAGAGCTAATAAATAAAACTGAAGGGCATTGCATTCGGGGACACTCTAAGCTAAAATTAGCAGAAGAGAGTTAGGGTTAGTATCGTGTCATATCGTGTCGTGTCTTGTTAGAGAGAGAGACAGAGAAAGGAGACAGAGAGAGGAGCTCACCGAGGAGGGGAGCCGGAGGAAGAAGGTGAGCCGGAAGAAGGAGGGGACGCGGCTGGAGGCGTAAGGACGCGGTCGAAGGGGGGTCACCGAGAGGGAGGAGTGGACGCCGGGAGGGAGGAGGGGGCACCGGAGGGAGTAGGGGAGCCGGAGGGGGAGGACGCGGCCGAGGGGGTCGCCGGAGGGAGGAAGGAGGAGCCGGAGGGCGGTCGCCGGAGGGGGTTTGAAATTTGAGAGAGGGAGAGATCGAAGGAAATGGGGGGGGGATCAGCTCTAAGTAAAATAATTAGCGATGTTTTAGCGATGCCATTAATGACGTCGCTAAGTTAGCGACGTCTTAAACGTCGCTAAATGTCCAAAAGATATACAAATAAAATATATTAGCGATGTTTAGCGACCTAAATTGAACTTATAGCGACTAATCTTTTAAAAACTGAATAAAAGTCGCTAAACGTTGCTAAATGTCGCCAATTAGCGATGTCTAGCGAAGTTTTTACATGGAGTCGCTAAATTAGCAATATTTTCCTATGACGTCGCTAAAATACGTCGCTAATCCCGCTTATTCTAGTAGTGATATATATATACCCTTAACTTATTACTTCCCACTTACTTTGGTCTTTGGGACTTGGTACTCAGGTATCAATACCCTACACATAATCCCTCACCCTATACCTTAGTATATAATCAATACCCTAACCCAATTATCCAACACCTAATATTTACTTAATATTCGAATACCTTAGTATATATAGACTTGGTATAACAGACCCTCTCGATACACCCTATCCTAACTATACTCAAGATGCCCACTCATTGACACTATCTAGAACACTCATCCATACCAATATTAAAACCCCTACTCTTACTCTATTAAAACCTACTCAACCACTTCATTACTCACTCACACAAATATTCACTATATGTAAATACATAAACTCACACACGGGGGTAACACCACCACCAAACCCCAAACCAATATTACCACCATCAACTCCTGCTAACAACTTTTCCCGTTGCCTTATAATGCTGATTTTACTGCCACAGTTGCTTCTACTTCTGTCATCCCCCTTTCCTGACGCACTTTGGTGCAATTGTCCTTGGCGCACTTTGGTTCATATTGTTTGCTAGCCCGACTATTGTTTATACCGGACCCGAGAGTTATGGAAAGAGTGGGTTTGGTTGGGTTGGTGGCATGTGTGGCTTGGATGGGTTTGAGTGATCCAACGATTCACATCTCAAACCTAAACCTATATATTCCTATTTATCTCCCTCTGCTCATTATTTCCTTTCCATTTCTATCTCTTAGGTTTTCTCTCTCCCTCCGTAGGTATCATGCCCCAGTCCCAAAATACGTAGGACTAGGAATACGTAAGCATGCTAGCCGTATGTATGTATGTATATGGCAACACCAATATATGGATACCATAATACACACGTATGCTATATTATGAATATTAACTCACATGTGGTATATCTATATTGTCACAAGTAACAGGGCATAGCTATATCTCATCCACATAATCAAATAATCAATCAACTATATAAATGAATCAAGTATAAAATGCTTGATAAGAACAAGTAGTTGGGCGGAGACAAATCCACTACCAACTAGAATATAAGAGGAACAAAAATAAGTATATCTAATAAACAATGAGACTCGAAGAGAGACCTCCTCGAAAGGGAATGGAGTAGCAAGTCCTGATCCGTGCTCCTGCAAATAATCATGATCGTCTACACCTGGAAAGGGACCAGGTCCTCAAAGGGACGTAAAAAGATACATAGAAGCATGCCAATTGAATATAGTTAAACATGCATAATAGATAGAAAATATATAAGTACGTTGTACTAGACAATATATATGAAATGCATAATGAGGACAACTTTTTGACGTATGGGCATGGATAGGCTACTCTATCTATCTCACAACTCACACACACGTCCATGAACATCAAAAGCCGTCATACTTCGAGGGTAGCGACCATCGCGACACCAGAAATTGACATACCTCGAGGGTAGCGACCAGAGCGACACAACTATCGTAGTGCTGCTAGTTACTACGATTTACTAGAGTGGGTAGCCCATACGCCTACTGATTGTCTGCCCCTCCCATGATACTATGTGTCAAGTGTATGTCAACATATATAGTATATAATTATGACTGAAAGAAAACACATATATAATGAATATATAAAAAATATGATAAGCATGCAAAAGTATTGTAAGCAATTTGGCAAGTTATACTTGCCTGGTCTGAAAAGGGATGAAGTCACAACTCAAGGAGTCGTCCGATCTACCCGTCACATAAATTAAACAAGTTAGGTTACAAAAGTAGGTAAATAGGTTCCTCCATTTTAATCTATTTTAATTATGAATAAAATAACCTAAAATAGTATTTTAATCTTATTATAATCTGATTTTATTGTTAAACCCTAACTTTGGTCCAAAGAAAGTCAACTTTACGGATTTGTGATCCGGGACACGCAAATTGAGGCAATCGGTTGACCAAAAAGTCAACCGACTCAAATCCTTCATTTGTGTGTAGAATTATATATATTTCAGTCCTACATAAACATCGGAATCGACGATTTCATAAAATCACAAGTCGGTAAAGAGTTATGTCCACAAGGGCACACAGATGACAATTTTCGGTGGTTTCCTATTTACCTCGACGTTGTACGAATTTTACAGTAAATTAAACTTACATGTTAAGTTCTGAAAATATTATCATTTTTAATTTTATCATGTCAACTTTTCCAAACTTCAAACGATTCGTAATTCCGGATTCGGGATCTCCCGAAATCTCGAAAATACGAAAATGCGTCTGATTTTGGACAGTTGGCACTTTTAGAATTTTTTGGAAAAATATGTTCATAAATTATTAAAATAATTTATATTCAGAAAACTAACCTTGATATGGTTCTAATAAAAAAAATTGGAATACGTTTGGAGTCCGAAGCTAGGAGTTATCGTCTTTTTAAGTCGTCATAACTACTAAAAAATGAGGCTGGATTTATGACGAATTTTGACTATTTTTGATGAAAAAAAAGAAGAGTTTGGGGAAGAAAAATATGAAAGAAGAGTTTATTCCATAAGTCTAATAGGTATTTATAATGGTGGAGACTACTTAATTGAATACGACTATGATTGGCTAATTTGGATATGATTATGATGAGTTTAAATAAGGATAGGATATGCATGAAGTTGCTTTCCAAGTAGGCTCAGGATTTGAATTAATTTAAAATAGAGTTTGAGTTTATCTCAATAATTTATAATCTTAAATAGAATTAAAGATAATATAAATAATTTATATATAATCTTATTAATATCTATTAACACTAAATTAGCATCTATCTAATATTAAGACTATATTATCCAAATAAATCCTAAATAATTTCAAAAATCTAAATAAATTTCTTAAAATTCTAAATAAAATATAGAAAAATATAATTAAATATTTGACCTAAAATAAATATTTGGTAGGAACAATATGTAAGTAAGGTCTCATAGTAAATCATGGAAGTCCTAAAAATTTACATTTCCTATGTTTTAATTACCTAAAAATTCTAGAAAAATCTCCAAAAATCTAAAATAGCCTAAAACTGATTCTAAATAAATATTTACATAAGTAAATATACTAAGAAATTTATTTTCTAATTAACTAAGAGAATAGTCTAAAGTAATTCAATATTTAAAATAATCTATAATAAATATAATAATATAAAATAATATAAAATACACACAAAATATCTATTTTGGGTGAGGAGATTTACAGTAGGTAAGTACATCTTGCACAAGAGAAGAACCATTAATTTATGCATGCTTTTAGTTCTTAATATTTTATGTTTAGTTCTAGCTCATATTGTTGGGCCGAGCACCCCTTCATCTTTAAGGCTTGTTGTTCTTGATTTTTTTTTTTTTTGGAATTGCATGGACCTGAGTTTGGGTTTATGGGTTTACTTTTATTTTCCTAAGGTTTGATCTCCCAAAACTTTGTGTTTTACAAAACTAATTAGCTCATAGTGTAGAGCACCAAAATTTATATAACTTTGTTTTAGGCCGTGCTTGATTTCGTGTCCAGCTAAGTTCAATGCTGAAACTTGATACCATATGTATACCAAAATTGTTGACTGGAGAAGAAGAACAATGCTCTGTAAAGAGTATGCAAGAGAACCCCTTTAGCATAGAAATACGTATGTTTTACTTTGGGGCCATTGGTGGGCTGTCTCAACTCTTCAGGCGTACTAATCATATTGCACTCAGTCTCCTAAGAAAAGTGCTCCAGTCACACTCCTTGAGTCAGTGGCCCACTTTCCAAAGGAAGCTCAGTTGGCGCACTTTTGTGCATAATCAATCAAAGTTCTCCCTGAAAAACCAAAAGAAAGTGCGCCACAGTCTGTCGACGTACTTTCTTCGTGTTTGGCAATCTGGCACACTTTTTCTATTTTTTTTCAACCGACGTACTTTTCTTACATTTGTATATCGTGCACTTTCTTCCCTCTTCATTTTCTTAGGGACGAAACTTTGGTTGGTTTCTCGATTTCTGTGTTATTGATTTGTGTGCTCCTCGACTGACGAGTTTCTTGACTATCGAGCTTTAACCTCATATTGTGTGTTTTATCTTTTAGCTAGCTTGCTCGCACACTTTCTTTGAAAGCATGCCTTATTCTTGCCTGTGCACTTTTATCAAGTGCGCCGTGTTGGTTAACTTGACAAAGTGTGCCACCCCTTTGTAGCCCGCGCACTTTTGTCAAGTTATGCCATCTTAACTCCAAATGGAGGACAATGATATACGATAATGATAATCAATACTCAATCACAATATAAAACTAATGGAAGATAAGAGGCACGATATGAAATAGAAGAAGAGAATAAAGAGTGGCAATACATCACAAGTCCAAGTCTCGCCATAACACATTTGTCTAATCTCAACACAAGGTCTCAAATAATAATACATGCCATAAAGTCTAACTAGAGTCGAATACAATCTCATAATGAAATGTCTAACCTCTCCAACTAGTGATACTATATCAAGAGGCTTTATGGTACAATCTTGATGGCCTCGCAATCCTGTGTCCCGTAGTAGTTGGGACACATCTTCTCTAACCAGTCATCTGAAAAATATATTCAGTCAGAATTGGATTAAAGTATAACCCAATAGCAGTTCCAAGTTAATTAATAATGACTATAAACAGAAATAGAAAATATAATATAAGACGAGAATCAATGTACAATATTATACTATGGCAGAAAGAGATAGATAATCTGGAGTAAAAGCAATAAACTAGAATATAGAGAAAAACTATAACTATACTAAGTGTTTGAAATACTAGTTAGATATGTGATCGGCTTGGGTTATCAAGATCAACTATCACGATCAATAGCACAATCATATGATCAGTATGATTGGCCGTTGTCTACAAGAAACACAATCATTTAAGATTGGTTGTTGTCTACAAGGAACAAAATTATTTAAGATTGGTTGATGTCTACGGAGTAACACAATCATATATGAAGTGTATGATTGGCTGTTGTCTATATGAAGCAATAAAATGCTTAAGGTTTTGATAACATATCTATCTAACATTTCCACCGCCCCTAACCAATACTCAATGATCCGATCACGACATGTCACAAACACGAATATAATATTAGTACACAAAGAATACGAATGTACACGAATGAACACGAGCACAAGGAATACCCGATGCATACGATAAAGTACATGTGAAGGAGTATTCGAATGTACACGGTAATAGGATAACATCTCCTGTTAGGATCCATATAGTACCAGTTTGTGTAACTACTGTATCAGAATCAAGTAAAATATTTCTAAATACTTATATTATAGTAATTATCAAATAATACAAACTATCAGAGAATGTACTCACCTCTGGTCCTTAGAAAAAAGAATGACTCGGTGTCCGTGCTGGTGTCACACAACCCTATATACATGAATATCATGTCAAATGGTATAAAGAATGATAAATGAGCTATAAATGAGTCAAAATATGCTTTTTAGGCTATTTTTAGGTTACACTAGCTAATCTAGGTCAAACTAGTGAATATTAGTCAAAACTAGATCATACCTATGTTTCTAGACTAATACTAGTTAATCTAGTTAATACCTTATGGTATTAACTGTAGCGCCCCGTTCCTTCTATTCGAGGAGCGCGGCTAAGAAATACAAGATGGTATCGTTCGACCGGGATAGATTGAAACAAGAACTCATCCTCTTTATGGATTTGCTTCTTCGGAATCGATTCCCATATTCAGTGGACCGTGCCCCCGGGGTCGACTTAGCGGCAGAGTTAGGAGGGACCTCTCCGCTGCATCTTTTGTTGCCTCAGATTTTGATGTCGTTTGTTGCTTTTGTGCTTTGAGTTGGTTTTCAGATTTGCTTGTTTTTCTTGAATGGTTTCGATGGATTTCATTGTTTTCGTTCATTGAACTGCACTTCAATTCCAAGATTGAAAAGATTGGAAGAGGTATTGATCAAGCTGTTCGTCGATGTAGGGGAACGAGCAGTAGGCGGCTTACGAGCGGAGTCTTGAAATGCCTCTTTCCTTCTGCCTTCCAACCATCTAAGTGAGTGGCTACCATCCCGATTAGCTAGCATTAATTCCAAGTCTTCACACCTAAAACTCTTGCATTCTTGTTGTCCCGATCAGATGATACCAAGTAATAACTAAAAGATTTCAAGATAAAAGGAAATAGATTTGGATTGCATTGCTTGTCATTCAACTTGGGAACGATTGCTTATATTGCATGCTTGTTCGTTTGGGAATAAATCATGAATTATTGCTTGTCTTGTACTTGCTTGTCTTGTACTCTTGTTGCCTCAACTGCATGAATTGTTCACTTATAAACATACCGTTCGATCACGGACAACCTGTGCACAGGGTCACGGTCTCGCGGACGGTGCTGGTGCACTGGCATCGATCCGGTCCGGGCGAGACCTATTGTTTAGTCTCTTGTTCTTGGCAGAATGGCTTACAATGCCTCTTTTACTTTCATTGCATACCATTCTCGTCAAAGACTATATCGTCCATTATGGCATACACTAGTGATCTCTTGTATATTTAAACCTGTTGCAATCTAACTTGTGTCTTCGTGGCAGGGAAGGCATGGTAAGTATTGTGCAGGTGGTTCAAACGGGCAGGTAAAATCCACCGAATAGTGGCAAGTTCATTTCAGTAAATTTTATATGCTGCTTACATGCAAATGAACTAAGGCAAGATAGTAAACCACAAATAATATGCATGCTTCATATAAAGAACGTGTTAATTGGTATAGTTCGATTAGCTCGCCTTTACCAGTATATTTTGACATACTGACCCTCGTTGAAACAGGTTTCCCGCACTAAGGCGAACCGAGCGAGGAGCCAAAGTCGTCTTTCCCGATCCAGTCCAGCTGTAGGCGCATACTGATCGTGCCGCAATTTGATGTACTTGAAGGAAGGAGCTTGCAACTCAGTACACAATGCAGCTCCATAGGAAAGCCGTCCTCCAGCCTGGAATGTCATCATCATTGAAGGAGAAAGTCCCATTTGACTTTCAGGATCCCGATACCCGAGTCATAAGATCCCTGGGGAAGATGGTTGTAGTTGCATCATCTTCAGATTCAGAGGGAATTCTACCCCCAGCTTTGGATGCTGTTCTGTTTTGTCGAGAGAGACTACCCCCAGCCATATTGTTGTCTGGTTCTTCTTCTTCTTTTTGTTTGCCTTTATCCACAGAAGTTGATTTAGAAGGACCTGCCTCTGGTATTATAGGATCAGACTCTAGAGGTTTGGAGTTTGCAAGAGATACGGTAAACCCTAACCCAAAACGAGTTTGTTGACAGTAAGGATCACCATGCAACGGTATTCGTCTGCCTTTTCCATAATTGAGGCCTTGCTTTAACTTCAAATCATAACCCATGTTTTGCATAATCTTTAAAGCTTGTGGGATATATCTATGGATTTATATTTTTTTACCATCAGACTCGTGATATTCCTTTTGTACAATCGGTCTATTCCGCATTCGACCGAAGATTATTTGATGCTGATCGTTGCGAGTCAGTGGAACAATAAAGACAGATGTTGGTACTACTTCCCACATGATCTCCCCACGCTTGGTAGTTAGGGGAACTGAATCCTGGTTTTGACCCCTGTCTTTGCGTTTCTGGATCAAGAAATCACACAAATCAGGGTAATTATCAGAAGAAGAAGAAAGCTTATTCTGCCTTTTTACATCAGTAGGCCTGTGGAGATTAGGAACCATAACCCTTTCTCGGCCATAGGAATACAGCAGTTCACCCATGTGAGTGGCATATAATCCCTCATCTATTTGAGGAGCGTATCTTCCCGTAAGACGAGTCTTCTTTATGCGGACAGACCTCTCCTGGCATAATTTGGAGTTTTGTACAGGTTCTCGTAAAATAGGAAAAGTTCGCATAATCTGAAGAGTGGAAATTTTCTTCTCTTGTGGGCATACAAGCCTAGAAGTTGGGAGATTCGCCACTCATTTTCCCTTGATGTGATCCAAGAGCCCATCTGCCTCATCATAGACGGGAGATGTATTTATACGCACAGGGCGTGTTTGAAATTTTTGAATTGGTACTGAGGCCTTGCCAGAAATTTTGTCTACCACGTCACAGACGGGAGACGAAGTTTTATGCGCAGGGCGCGTTCTAGACTTTTGGATTGGCACTGGGGCATTGCCAAAAGTTGTCTGTCACATCACAGACGGGAGAAAAAATTTTACACACAGGGCGTATAGGCGCAACTTTGTTGATCAGAGAGTGAGAGCTTGCAGGAAGGGCAGAGGATGAGTTAGACATCCATACTTTATGCAGCTTCCTGTTGTTCTGGACAGAGGAGGAGGAAGAGCTACCCCCTGCATGGAGCATGTCTTCATAAGCAGATTGGTCGAACTGGACGACCAAAGTCTTCTTCGTTGATCCAATGGATACAACATCGTGTTGAGCAATTGCTTTCTCGTCAGAGGAGAAAGTCTTCCCCAGCAGAGTCGCCATTTTTGTTTGGATAAAAAAAATTGGGGGTTTGTACGAAGCCCTTTTGGTTTACAAACTCAGGCTATTAAACTCTCCTAGTATACAAAACACTATCAGAGGTATTATGAACATGATAGGTTTTGAAAATTTACCTGGCGAGTCGCCATTTTGTTTGAGATAAAACAAATAGAGGGTTTGTACTAAACCTTTTTGTTTACAAACAAGAAAAGAGTACAATTAATCCTATACGAGGATATTAAGTACAATAAAAATGATTCTGGAGAAATATTGTTATAGGAGTCTGATCTGCGGTCGATCACTTTGTCCCTTGGACCACACGATGATGATGAAGTTCTGTAGAAGAAGAAGAAGAGGCTTCAAAGGTTGTAGGTAGGATTGAGCTGTCAATCCAATACTCTCTGTCTTTGCTATCTCTCTCTCTGATCTCTGATAGTGCTCTGGCCGACGTCTTATTTGATTCTTTGATTGTCTCGGCCTCTATTCTCTCGTTATTTTCTCCCCGTCCTCCTCCCCTTGACCCTGTGACTAGAGGTCTCTATTTATAGAGATCAGTCATGATAACTATCCGGTCGGCGTAAAAGTCAAGCTGTGAAGAGAGTGGCACCTTTTATGCAGAAGTTATAATAACTGCTACCCACGTCTGAATGACCTTCTAAATATGCGTATGACACGTGTCCCATTATAAGGTAACGCATATAACTGCTTCTTGAAGATCACGATATGCAAGCCACGTAGGTAACTGCCCCTTGCGTAAAGACGGTTGGCATAAAAGCCAAATAACTGTCTTGTAGGCATAAAAGCCTAGTTGGCGTAAAAGCCTAGCTGTGAAGAAAACTGCTTCCTTTACACTGCGGTTATGACAACTGCTATCCACGTTCAAATAATCTTCTGAGTCTGCGTGTGACATGTATCCCTTTATAAGGTAACGCGTATAACTGCTTCTCGAAGATCATGGTATGTAAGCCACGTAGGTAACAGCCCCTGCGTAAAGATGGTTGGCGTAAAAGCCAAACTCTGCCTAAAACTTGATAGTTCATAAATAATTAGATAACCAGCGTAAAATAGCCAATTATCCATCACGATTGAGGTTTTGAGCGTATTCTAGGCTAAATAGCCTTATCACATACCTTGGCAAATATGGCCTGGTTGGCGTATTTCGAGGAGATAGCATACGGCGTACCCCTATAGTTGAAAATAGCCTGGTTGGCGTAAAATGCAAGGATGGTGAGGTGAGCGTATTAGTCACAGTTTTAGCTCTTCTCCGTCATAACAAAATATGAATAATAGAACCAAATCTCGTACATCAAATACCGAGATATGCCTCGAGCTTTGTGCAGAAAATAGTTTTTTGACGTGGCGTCTGATTTTGTCTCATCTTGAGCGTAAAACTCCTTTCTGCCCATGTAGAATAAGCAGCGTATTCAGAAGACTCCAGGCTTGAGCATAAAAACTCATTTCTGTCCATGTAGAATAGGCAGCGTATTCTTTGAATGCGTAAAAAAGACTTGTATCAAGAATATGTTACTAAACAATAGCCTGGGTCTCTGTGCAAAATCATCATCACAGTCGTCCTCTCGATCATCGTGCAGTACTTTTGTCAGAAGTCAGGTTCACTGTTTTGTCTGACATATTCATTCGAGGAATACGAAAAGTTCCTCGTACAAGTTAACGCTGCATTAAAAGCAAACGTATTTTATGCCGGAGGGTATAGTAACCTCTTTACGCCAAACCAGCCTTGAAGTGCTGCTTTACGCGAGCTGTTCTGAAGCCATATTTTACGCCATACAGCCTTAAGGCTTTGTTTTACGCGTATAGCTCTGAAGTCATATTTTTATGCCACACAACGCTGAGGCTCTGCTTTACGCGGACTTCATGCCTATTGGGTGTTTTACGCATATAATTCTCCAGCGTATTTTCATGCTTCTACAAGACCTCCTTCAAAGTTTTCAAATTCCTCGTAATTTGAAATACTTTGAATGAAGCATGAAACTGTCAAATTTGACTCGTTCTGCGAGGCTGATTTCTCGGCGAATTTGTTGGGATTTGATACGTTCTCTTCTGCCTATATAAAGGCAAGCGAGTGACCCTGTTTTTCCCATACTTTCTTCACCACAAAGATGGCTGCTGAGATTCATTGGGCTGACATGAGGAAGAAGAAGATTATGCTCTTCCAGCATGTAAGGAGCAGTAAAAAGAGGCATCTTCAAGCAAATATCCTCTGCAATAATGGATCATGGAGGGATATCATAGCTTCCTTTGCTCGGTATAATTAGCAATTTTATATGGCGATTCGTCAAAGAGAGAGGAAGGGTCGCATTAGACCACACAGCTTGCTAGCTGTATTTTCCCCTATTATGAAGCTGGACCCGGGTGGACAGCTTGGCCGTATCTTCCAGTATTGTATTGGCTTTGAATCCCTAACACAAATCTGAGCATGGCCGCCAATGACGTATGGAGGGGGGATTGAATAATACAGGCCCAGTTCTGTATCCTCCCGCCATTAACCATTTTCTTATTCATCGGCCGAGGAAGCTGATGAAGTGTCGTAGAAGAAGAACTGAAGATCTCCGTCAGATGAGAACCTAGCGTAATAGATTCCCGTCGTGATCTTGAATATTAATAAAAAAATCCTTTGTAAAATGGATCTCCATCATATGTAATCATGATCTTGAATATTAATGAAAAATCCTTTGTAAAAATAGATTTCCATCATTTATAATCATGATTAATAAACTTGTCTTCTTTTATGCCTCTTTGATTAGCCATATTGCTGTAAGGAAGTTTGATAATATGCATCTTCGGCATGCTTGAGTAATTTTTACGCTGACACTGACAAATATGCTTCCAGTCACGTCCCAACTCCAACGTATAAAGAAAAGATGCGTAAAAAGCTCTTTAGCATTAAGTTGTCTTGAAGATTCAATTATCATGCTGTTTTTGGACGAGGAGTCGCATAGAATTCTGAACTGTCACTTCTCTGATATGAAGAATTTTTGTTCATACCATCATCTTCAAGAATGGCTTCTCGAAAAAATTTAGAGACAGGCAAGAAATGCCCGCCGAACAGGCCATACTTGAACTTAGATGTAACGGATTCTGGCTAGACTTCGACTGAACTTCCAATGGCCCAAGAAGAAGAGTCATCTTTAACGTCGACATCTGTGTATTTCAGGCACTTGCAATGTTTTATAACCAAAAAGGAGCATTTTCTGCATAAACCCTTATAATTGGCCTTCTTGAGTATAAGACCCAAATTATCAAGATATACGCGTATCATGTCCTGCGTAATTTTTAGGATATGCGAAGAGTCATAGATCCATAGCATTTGTAGCTTCTGAACGTAAAAAAAACTTTTGAGCATAAAATCATAGATCTGTAGCTTCTGAGCGTAAAAGCTTCTGGGCGTAAAATCGTAGATCTGTAGATTCTGAGCGTAAAACCGTAGATTTGTAGCTTCTGAGCGTAAAAGCTTCTGAGTGTAAAATCATGGATCCTTGCTCTGCATGTAAAATTTGGATCCGTTACGCAGCCTGATTGTCCGCCTTCCTTTTCAAATGATAGGCTGACGTGGTCCCAAATCATAATCGACTACTAAAAATTGGATTTGGTTAAGGATTCGAAGAGTTATCTGAACTCTATAAATAGCCCAAGGTCTTGAGAGAGCAAAAACCCTTCATCTGTCTTTGCGAAACCCTTTCTTTCTAAGAACTCCTCTTCTTCGTCTATTTTCTGAGAACTCAGATTCGCCATGGCACCGAAACAGGCCTCCACTGCTAAGGGAAAGAAGTTGCTTTCTCATCTCGTTTTTCTGCTCAAGCACGAGCAACTCCCATTAGGCTGAGCAAGCCCCATTCTGAACAAAGTGCTCCACCGTCGAGCTGCGCTCCGGGCATCACAGGTAAAGACTTTGAATGAATAGAGGACCCTCCGCACACGTTGTACGTGTATGCGCAAATACGCCCACATTCCTAATGTGTTAGCGTAAAACTCCATATTTTTGTAGTCTGGCGTAAAAAGCTCAGACTGTCAAATTTTGGTGTATACTGCAAACCTTGCGTTTTACGCGATGGAAGAAAATTCCAGCGTAAAACTCAAACTTTTGTAGTCTGGCGTAAAAACTCAAACTATTAGGTTTTGGCGTATACTGCAAACTTTGTGTTTTATGCACTGGATTTAAATTCCAGCATAAAATCATAGTTTTGCAGTCTGGCATAAAACTCAGACTGTCATATTTTGGCATATACGATAAGAGTGTAGCACCTTATGTTTTACGCGCTGAAAGTAAATTCCAGCATAAAACTGACTTATTCTCTTGCTTTTTGTAGTGGACTTACAGATCTCTCCTCTGGCTGAAGTGATGGGCTCTGCTGCTGGAATGCTGAATTCTAACTATTTGGAGGATTTGTCCCATGTGACTTACCCCATCTCTGGGAGCGAGTATCCTCAGGAAAGGGGAACACTGATCTCTGCCCAAGGGGAAATGATGTTGTTGAGTATGATCAGTGGGGAACCCCTGACGTACATAGACGACACTGAATATAAGAAACCAGGTTTCTTATTTGGGGATGTTATCGATAAACAATCCCAGACAAAGCCCAAGAAGGAGGATTGGATGTTTTCTGTTGAGGGCACGGTCATGTATCGGCCAAGTGTCTAGAGATTACCCTATCTCGGCATTCTTACATGCCACCCATCCCAGAAAGATATTATGGACTCTGACTCCTGATCTTCATGGGCGACCAGGGAAGATCTTTTAGAAGAAAGAATTAAGCCAAGGATCCTATGTAAGCAGTTCTTCAGGCCCTGTCATGCCCTTCAGAGGATTACTGACGGGCAGCGTACCGAGTGAAGACTCTTCCCTGATTCATCCATTTCAAATGGCTAACTTCTGCAATGAGTTCATGGGACAGGGGGGAGTAAACCCCAAGGTTAACCCTCGCACCAGTGGATGGCATAGCCCCCAAAACCTTCGATGGGCCAATTTAACTGCTTGGGCCCTGAAGCACTTCCAGATGGAGCTGGAGAGTATTGGCTTGTTCGCGGCTGTGAGTGCCACTAGTGTTGGGCTGCCTCTCAACCCCAACTTGTTCTTAGCCTTGATGGAGCGATATAACTCGCTCACTGGGACTTTTGCTACTCCAATGGGTGAGTTGGGTCTAGCCCTCCATGAGATGGCAGACATCTCAAAGCTGCCAATGGGAGACATTCTGTCACGACCCGCACCCGGTTTAGGGGCACGAGTGCGTGGGTACGTCCAGCCTACGCCGCAGCATCGGCGGTAGAACGCTGTCTAGGTCATGTAACTATCTAATCAAACTCACGTAAATACCCAACTCCATAAGGAGACGTGGATATCATAAAATGAGGCTAGAAATACTCAATCACATAAACAAAAGCACGATGAGATATCAAGGCAAGCAAGACATACAAGACAAATCTAATGACAAAATAATTATACCTGCAAAAATTAACTTCCAATCCTCAAGTGAGTCAGAAACTAGTCTACTAAGGTCACAGTCTGGAAAAATATTTTCCAGTCAGGAAGGAGCAAAGTACAACTCTAAATAGCAGTTCTATATTAATAATATAAACTATGTAGCAGTTCTAGATGGAAATTTACCAGAAACATGTATAGGTACGAGAAATAAAAGAAATACTGGAAATACTGTAAGTAAATGCAGGAGAAGAAACAATATGTCCATGAGCAAGAACCTATGACTAAGTGTATGAGTACTAGCTTTAACATGTGATCGGCTTGGGAACTTGATCAGGCTGGTTACATGTGATTAGTTATGATTCATGAAGGTCAGGCTAACCGTTGGTTAGCTATGATGCATGTATAGGTCAGGCTAATCACACGTAACAGCTATGAAGCATGAAGATGGTTAGGCCGCACCCGACGTGAGATGTGGGGTGAGCTATGATGCATGAAAAGTGGGGTATGATCACATATCTACACTAAAAGACTCCCCAACCCCCGACTGGTATAGTAGATCTAATCATGGTACGCTATGGCACGGGATTCCCTAGGAAGGTAGCAAATCTCCCCGGGAATCAGTGTCTGTACATGCACAAGATAACAAGGAAAACAAGTCTTGTACAAGCTACACCATGAATAAGGAATAACATCTCATGACGAGATCCGTGTATACCAATCCGTGTAACCAGCGTGTCAAGAGCATGGATATTTACACTAGATACAGTGAACATAGGAGATATCATAAATTAGAAACTAATCAGAGAATGTACTCGCCTTGGGTCCTTAGCTGGTAATTATTGATGTCCTGTTCCAGAGTATCCCCTGGGTAAACCAACAGTCCTATAACATATCACAAGCAAAACCACATTTGCATCAGATGCTACACTAACACAGTCTAAAAATACTGAGTTCGGAACTCCTCTAGGTATGATACTGGTCACCTAGGATCACCTAGTAGGGATACGTAAAACATATTACACTTATTAAGACTTACAATAATTATACATGCACCAATTTAAATGTATTTACAATATATATACATATATGCCTTTTAAATACATATCTGATTTATGCTAGTTGAACATTATATATGTATACTCATACATATGCTAACAATACATTTTTAAAAATATATATATATATATTGTCAATGTTATTATTAAAATATATACTAATACTAGTACATCACATTAAATATAAATACAATATATTAATTGTATGTACAAGATATATATATATACATTTATACTAATTATACATATTTGAAAATATATTAAGTACATATATATATACAAAATATATACATATACTAAACATTATATATTTTTATACCAAAATACCTACATATATATATTAAAGGAAATACACATATACATATTATACTATACCAATTGAACGATAAGGAGATATATATATATATATCAAAATAGTACGTATACTATTACATTTTATATACCAAAATACGTATTTGCATATATATATATCAATCAACATTATATATATATAACTAATCAAAGAATGTGTATAATGCCACCCTCCTCAAGGTGATCCCAAATGAAAAAGCAGTTAGCTCCAATGAGTCCGGAGCAGTCCAAATAGCTAGAAACTATATAAAGAAGTCCAATATCGGAGTTCGCACAAAAATCGAGATAAGGATACCAGGCTAATAGGGGAAAGGGTCGTTTGTTGTGTAATTAGGGTAACACCTTAATTTAATGAAAATCATTTCGAAATTATTTTGAACAATAATTACAAATAAAAGTTTATTTATAAAATTTAGAATTTATGTAAAAACCATCATATATTTTCTATTATAGGTACATCCCAAAATAATGGATCTCTATTAATAAAATATCCCAATTTAACTAAGGTTCAACATTTACAAAAACTATTTATTAGTTATCTACAGTCGACTCAGTCCATTACTAGGAAGTTTGGAAGAACCAAGTCTAATTCCATTGAAAGTCAAAGAACCCAAAATTTTTTATAGTTTTTCACAAAATCAAAATCCTTATATTTATTACATAAAGATAAACTAATTACATAAAACTAGTTAATTACATATTAGTATAACCAAATTCTTATAATTTACATAACTAAACTAAATAAAAACTAAACTAAATAAATATTACTACTAATTGATTAATAATTATTAACGGATTAATAAATTAACTACTAATTATAATTTAATTAACTGATTAAGAATTTATTAACTGATTAATAATTAATTAACTAAACTAACTAATATAAATTAACTAATTGATAAATTAATAAAATAATTAACTAATCCCATATAACTTAACTCAAAATTTTTCAGAACTGCAGAAAGGAAACGAGGGAAGAAAGAAGAAGAGGGCTCACGAGGGTTTCGTCGTCGACGCGGTGGGGTCTCGCCGGGGTCGGCGGATCTGCTGGGGTCGGCGGTGCTCGGTTCGAGGAGGCGGCGGTCGACAGGTCTAAGGCGGCGGCAGCATTCCGGATCTGCTGTGGCGGTCGACGTCGGCGGATCTGTTCGTCTCGAGGAGGCCACAGGCGCTCGACGCCGAGGAGGAGAGCCGCGGCCACCGGAGCTCGACGACGTCAGATCTAGGTTAGGGTTTGGATTCTGTACAAGTCGGGTGGGTCGTGTCCGAGGCTGGACACGGGGATTCGATATCGTGTGGTGTGGGGGTGGACGTGTCCGGGGCTGGACACGGGGATGGTGTACTGTGGTGTGGTGGTTGTGTCCAGACGGTGTCGGACACAAAATCTGGTTGTAATATTGTAAATCTGGACACAGGAAATGAATGGATACGGTGGGACACCCGGGGTCAGACCCGAGGCCAATCACGGCTGACACGGTAATGCTGGACACACGGACACGAGCACACAATCAATGGTGATGGCTTGTTGGCTTGTGGAAAATTGTGAGGGCTAGCTAGGGTTTCTAGGGAATGGTATGAATGAGACTTTAAATAGACAAAGAGGGTGTGGGATGAAGGGTACGGATTGTCCCAATAATGAATGGCCAGGATTATATAAATGGGTTTTTCATGTGGAAAAAAAATGAGGGTGTAAATGGGAGACGGTAAACTGGTAAATTAATAGAAATATATAATTTAAGAAAAAAGTTTTAAGAGGCTTCCGATTAGCTACTAATTAAACTCATTTTCAATACCCTAGAAAATATGTAATTTATTTATTTACTATCCCAAATGGATTTCAAATTTTATTATGAAGAAAACAACTAGTCCTTTAAATAATTTTATCAAACAAATAATTTTATGATTTCAAGCCAATAAACATTTGAAGCTAGAGAAATATAATATTATTATTTATTTATTTATTTTGTAATACATCGACATTTAGGAAAAAATAATTTTTATAAAAGATTTTAAATTACTTTCTAAAATCAAACTTTGCTCAAAACCAAATACAAGAATTCAAGGAGAAAATATTTTATAAACTGGATATTTAAAATAAATAAAAATCTAATTATTTCGGAAATTAGGAAATCGGAGGTTACAAGTCTACCCACCTTAGAAAAATTTCGTCCTCGAAATTTAAGATCCTCAATAATTGCATTTACACATTGTATTATTTCTATCAAAATTTAAATTTCAAACCAACTAATCATGAAGTAATTCCATATTGCTATTTCACAACCTTTCAAGATTTTATAACATCCTATTCCTGAAAATCTTCAAGTTTAAAAATCAAATTCCAATTTTTATCATAATTTCCTCCAAATTTAAGTTCGTATCTAAATACTCAAGGATTTTAATATCCAATCCTCCAATTGAATTCCAATCAATGTATATTTATAACATTTAAAAATCTGTATCCCAAAATTTAAATTTTAAACACTAATCCATCAATCATCTTACTCCTCTAACTCAAATTTAATTGATGCTTATTCAAATCTAAATTCTCCTCCGAGAAATGAATTCGACACCATTCCATTAACGATTTTTATTTCCTGATTTTCTTTTTCCTTAAAGACTCATTGATGCGATTCTTTCAAAATCTTCAATGCAACATTCATAATATAACGATAATTTTCCAAAATTTCTCAAATTTTTTATAACCAATTCCATCATATCAAGACCTCACTAAAATTAATAATTCCTCAAATTTTTGCCCTGTGACTTTCTTAATTCTCCCTTTAAGTTAATGTTTATCCTCGAATTTCAATCAAACCTCGATTCTCGCAAAATCAATGATCCATCAACTCTGTTATAACAACCCCTAAATTCTTTATTTAAATTAATGTTCATCCACAAATTTAATCCTCTTGTCTCTTTTTGTTAGTCATAACCTTGTCATAGATCTTTGCTATGGTCAAAGCCCTAATGATCATGGTTTTAAGAAAACTCTACCTACAGCCGTGCAATTTAAGAAAAATATCTAGGTCATGTGTCTTTTGTCATGGTATTTCAGTCTCTGTTAAGGTGTACTACTAGTTATATTTTAACAAGAAATCATGAATACAAACTATAGTATTAGGAAAACAATCAATCGAAAGATGGAAGAAGGAATCATTAGGAGGGAAAGAAAGAACCTGCTAACATATTTCTTGCGGTATCTGCTATCTCTAACAAACACTTAACTCTAGCACATTCACTAACTAATTCCTATTCATGTACACTGGTACCCATATCAACTAATCATTAATCCACAAAATCCATAAATATATCTGTATTGCACACACCTGTCTATAAATGCCAAAATCTGATGTCAAGAATCTCTAATATAACCATGATTCAATAATGTATCCAAGTTGATACCTCTATCTCTTTAGTACTATACCTTCTGTCAGTTCCCGTTCCTACTATTATTGTTCATACTAGTCATTCTTATCACTCAAATATACGTCAAGTGCAACACCATACTAACTACTGCTCTTTCCAATACAACTTTAGATGGACATTCAAGTCAGTCTGCGGTGCCATCTCAATCATGCTCAAGTCACCAGATCCTTACACATGTATATCATCTACTCATATATTAATATTCATATCTCTCATCTACCATAAAATTAATCCTCAAAATAATCGTCAAGGTTTAACTTCTTAAAATAAATTGTATATACTTCCTCAAAATCAGATACTCAACATCGAAATAAAATTTAATCACTCCAAAAATCTTTGCAGCCTTAACCATGTTTATTGAATTCATATTTGAAATTCTCAAAATTTAATGACGTAATCTCAACTCCTCAATTATTCTAAAAATAAAATTTTATTTCCACCTTTTAATTTATAACTCAACAAATGTACATATCAGTGCTCACGGTCTCTGATACTCAAGGTGCACTCAATGCATCTAGTGTCTATAACTCTGTACTAAAATTGTACTGCCTGAATCACTTGCACCATTATCTCCAATGATCAAAGTTATCATCACCTGTATTTTCTTTCATGATTTTCGATCTATATTAACTGGTATATCATCCAATCATCATCACGCATAGTGCTTACTGTTACTAGCGTCATTCTCGACTAATCCTCGATATATAACCATTAGCACTCTTGGTATTATGTCACTAGCTTCATTAATGGATCATCTCATCAAGCTCATTGGAACTCATGATTACATGTACCTTCTATAACACTCATGTTTCTTTACTCTTATGGGCATGTATATGGTTCTTCATCTCGATGGTTGTATAGATATTTCCTTTTAACCTTTCATAGTCTGTTACACCAATCTGTGATACGCTTCACCATCTTCATTACCGATTCTGATATTTCTCTACTCATGACACCTCATTATAACTCCTCATGTATATAAATTTCTTTACCTTTAACACACCCGATATCAATCATCAAATTGGACGTTATGCTCCATTAATCTTTAATAGTATTCCTTGATGCCTAATTGTTTACATAGATCACTCAAGTGCAAAATCATGATTATCCAGGGCGGGTATGTTATCTCGGATACTAACTCTGAGAACTATCACTGATACTCTATTCTCCCTTCTACTCACAGTCTCTAATGACACTTATCTCAGGACCATTGGTACAAGGTACTATGCTAAGGGCTAACTCTAGATTAAAGCCTACTGCTCACATGTCCAACTAAGAAATACTTACAACTCACAAGTCACACTCAGTCAACTAATACAAGTCACAACCAAAATTGCAAGTCACTAATTATCACACTAACAAGGATCCTTAAGGAAATAAGGCTCAAAAGAACTGGGTTAAGGACTGAAGGTATCTTTACTGCTAGTAAAGAAAAGAAGCGATGGAACAAAGTCCTGGAATAACATAAATAGATAAGTCTTGAGATGATACTTTAAGAACCAATTTAAGATACAACCTGATAATCATACATGTCTATCTAAAATCATGACACTCAGAATCCTCGCCACGCCAGTAAGCATAGATGCGATAAACGACAGGTTCCGTAACTATGGTATGCAACCCTATAATTATGTCATCTAGAATCCTCGCCACGCCAACCGGTATGGCTGCGAGAAACTCTAAATCTCATAACTAAAGTATGTACATCCAAGTTAGGTTCCTACGTTCTCGTCACGACAGCTAATATGGCTGCGATAAACTCTAGGTTCCATAACCAAAGTAGACGTTTTACCTTTCTCACTGTCCTCATCAATATATGTCATCAGATGATACCATAAATTCTAGTACATAAAATTCATCTCAATATGAAATCAACTCAACAACGATACCAGGAATTAAAGTTAACAACTGATCAACAAGAATCAAACTCAATATCAACGAGTGAGGACGGACGGAAACAAGGGCGAAGGAATTAAATTGGAAATTATAATAAGATTCTCATGGGGTCATCCCAGGAAATCTTTCAAGAATTTGTGATTGAGTATCCTTCTCTCATCCTAGTATCCTATGTCCTATATTCTATAGCAGGCACGCAGCAGTACAACCAAGACGTCGCACTACCACGACATCGCACAACTTGCGAAGTCAGACCTGCATGGGCCACCACTAAAACGTGTCATGACCCGCACCCGGTTTAGGGGCACGAGTGCGTGGGTACGTCCAGCCTACGCCGCAGCATCGGTGGTAGAACGCTGTCTAGGTCATGTAACTATCTAATCAAACTCACGTGAATACCCAACTCCATAAGGAGACGTGGATATCATAAAATGAGGCTAGAAATACTCAATGACATAAACAAAAGCACGATGAGATATCAAGGCAAGCAAGACATACAAGACAAATCTAATGACAAAATAATCATACCTGCAATCATTAACTTCCAATCCTCAAGTGTGTCAGAAACCAGTCTACTAAGGTCACAGTCTGGAAAAATATTTTCCAGTCAGGAAGGAGCAAAGTACAACTCTAAATAGCAGTTCTATATTAATGATATAAACTATGTAGCAGTTCTAGATAAAAATTTACCAGAAACATGTATAGGTACGAGAAATAAAAGAAATACTGGAAATACTGTAAGTAAATGCAGGAGAAGAAACAATATGTCCATGAGCAAGAACCTATGACTAAGTGTATGAGTACTAGCTTTAACATGTGATCGGCTTGAGAACTTGATCAGGCTGGTTACATGTGATTAGCTATGATTCATGAAGGTCAGGCTAACCGTTGGTTAGCTATGATGCATGTATAGGTCAGGCTAATCACACGTAACAGCTATGAAGCATGGAGATGGTCAGGCCGCACTCGACGTGAGATGTGGGGTGAGCTATGATGCATAAAAAGTGGGGTATGATCACATATCTACACTAAAAGACTCCCTAACCCCCGACTGGTATAGTAGATCTAATTATGGTACGCTATGGCACGGGATTCCCTAGGAAGGTAGCAAATCTCCCCGGGAATCAGTGTTTGTACATGCACAAGATAACAAGGAAAATAAGTCTTGTACAAGCTACACCATGAATAAGGAATAACATCTCATGACGAGATCCGTGTATACCAATCCGTGTAACCAGCGTGTCAAGAGCATGGATATTTACACTAGATACAATGAACATAGAAGATATCATAAATTAGAAACTAATTAGAGAATGTACTCGCCTTGGGTCCTTAGCTGGTAATTATTGATGTCCTGTTCCAGAGTATCCCCTGGGTAAACCAATAGTCCTATAACATATCACAAGCAAAACCACATTTGCATCAGATGCTACACTAACACAGTCTAAAAATACTGAGTTCGGGACTCCTCTAGGTATTATACTGGTCACCTAGGATCACCTAGTAGGGATTCGTAAAACATATTACACTTATTAAGACTTACAATAATTATACATGCACCAATTTAAATGTATTTATAATATATATATATATATATATATATATATATATATATATATATATATATATATATATATATATATATATATATATATATATATATATATATATATATATATATATATATATATATATATATATATATATATATATATATATATATATATATGCCTTTTAAATACATATCTGATTTATGCTAGTTGAACATTATATATGTATACTCATACATATGCTAACAATACATTTTTAAAAATATATATATATATATTATCAATGTTATTATTAAAATATATACTAATACTAGTACATCACATTAAATACAAATACAATACATTAATTGTATGTACAAGATATATATATATACATTTATACTAATTATACATATTTGAAAATATATTAAGTACATATATATATACAAAATATATACATATACTAAACATTATATATTTTTATACCAAAATACCTACATATATATATTAAAGGAAATACACATATACATATTATACTATACCAATTGAACGATAAGGAGATATATATATATATATCAAAATAGTACGTATACTATTATATTTTATATACCAAAATACGTATTTGCATATATATATATCAATCAACATTATATATATATATAACTAATCAAAGAATGTGTATAATGCCACCCTCCTCAAGGTGATCCCAAATGAAAAAGCAGTTAGCTCCAATGAGTCCGGAGCAGTCCAAATAACTAGAAACTATATAAAGAAGTCCAAGATCGGAGTTCGCACGAAAATCGAGATAAGGATACCAGGCTAATAGGGGAAAGGGTCGTTTGTTGTGTAATTAGGGTAACACCTTAATTTAATAAAAATCATTTCGAAATTATTTTGAACAATAATTACAAATAAAAGTTTATTTATAAAATTTAGAATTTATGTAAAAACCATCATATATTTTCTATTATAGGTACATCCCAAAATAATGGATCTCTATTAATAAAATATCCCAATTTAACTAAGGTTCAACATTTACAAAAACTATTTATTAGTTATCTACAGTCGACTCAGTCCATTACTAGGAAGTTTGGAAGAACCAAGTCTAATTCCATTGAAAGTCAAAGAACCCAAATTTTTTTATAGTTTTTCACAAAATCAAAATCCTTATATTTATTACATAAAGATAAACTAATTACATAAAACTAGTTAATTACATATTAGTATAACCAAATTCTTATAATTTACATAACTAAACTAAATAAAAACTAAACTAAATAAATATTACTACTAATTGATTAATAATTATTAACGGATTAATAAATTAACTACTGATTATAATTTAATTAACTGATTAAGAATTTATTAACTGATTAATAATTAATTAACTAAACTAACTAATATAAATTAACTAATTGATAAATTAATAAAATAATTAACTAATCCCATATAACTTAACTCAAAAATTTTCAGAACTGCAAAAAGGAAACGAGGGAAGAAAGAAGAAGAGGGCTCACGAGGGTTTCGTCGTCGACGCGGTGGGGTCTCGCCGGGGTCGGCGGATCTGCTGGGGTTGGCGGTGCTCGGTTCGAGGAGGCGGCGGTCGACAGGTCTGAGGCGGCGGCAGCGTTCCGGATCTGCTGTGGCGGTCGACGTCGGCGGATCTGTTCGTTTCGAGGAGGCCACAGGCGCTCGACGCCGAGGAGGAGAGCCGCGGCCACCGGAGCTCGACGACGTCAGATCTAGGTTAGGGTTTGGATTCTGTACAAGTCGGGTGGGTCATGTTCGAGGCTGGACACGGGGATTCGATGTCGTGTGGTGTGGGGGTGGACGTGTCCGAGGCTGGACACGGGGATGGTGTACTGTGGTGTGGTGGTTGTGTCCAGACGGTGTCGGACACAAAATCTGGTTGTAATATTATAAATCTGGACATAGGAAATGAATGGATACGGTGGGACACCCGGGGTCAGACCCGAGGCCAATCACGGCTGACACGGTAATGCTGGACACACGGACACGAGCACACAATCAATGGTGATGGCTTGTTGGCTTGTGGGAAATTGTGAGGGCTAGCTAGGGTTTCTAGGGAATGGTGTGAATGAGACTTTAAATAGGCAAAGAGGGTGTAGGATGAAGGGTGCGGATTGGCCCAATAATGAATGGCCAGGATTATATAAATGGGTTTTTCATGTGGAAAAAAAATGAGGGTGTAAATGGGAGACGGTAAACTGGTAAATTAATAGAAAAATATAATTTAAGAAAAAAGTTTTAAGAGGCTTCCGATTAGCTACTAATTAAACTCATTTTCAAAACCCTAGAAAATATGTAATTTATTTATTTACTATCCCAAATGGATTTCAAATTTTATTATGAAGAAAACAACTAGTCCTTTAAATAATTTTATCAAACAAATGATTTTATGATTTCAAGCCAATAAACATTTGAAGCTAGAGAAATATAATATTATTATTTATTTATTTATTTTGTAATACATCGACATTTAGGAAAAAATAATTTTTATAAAAGATTTTAAATTACCTTCTAAAATCAAACTTTGCTCAAAACCAAATACAAGAATTCAAGGAGAAAATATTTTATAAACTGGATATTTAAAATAAATAAAAATCTAATTATTTCGAAAATTAGGAAATCGGAGGTTACACATTCCTTATGAAGAATACGTCCCCACCAACAGAGAGTTGAGGGATACCAACCCTCGGGTAGTAGCAGTGTACCAAGAGTTGATGAGCCACTATCTTGCGTGCACCACCTTCTACGGGGAGCCCTCTGACTTAGCCCACATTAACAAATGGGCATCCTATCTCTTCTTCCATCAGGCTAGAAATGCCAAGCATGACAAGGTTGTAGATAGCAAAGATAAGCCCTTGAATCTTCTGAGCATGCTTAACGCAAACACAGTCAATGATCTTATTAAAGATGCTGGGGCTCGAGATAGTGTTCTCGATGAAGAGATATGGGGTTATCTTGCAGGAACCAAGGCCTACAGCTATATGAGGCATTGCCGAAAGCCTCTGTCAAGGGAAGCTCAACTGGCTGGCTTCCTCTCTATCTGGTTACGACGATGGGTGGTTCTCGGCATCGCATCTGCGGATCGCATTCATTGCAACACCTTATGGCCCGCGGTACGTTTGGTGTTTGGAGCAAGATTGGGCCTGCTTCCTGCCAGGGTATGCAGGATACAAGCTGGCCTGAGGGCTATTACTGATAGGCTGCTGGCCGATACTACGCAGCGTGAAGGATATCCCAGAGTGGAATTATCGTTCTTATATCTGATGGGATGGTTAATCCTTCACCACACTAGAGTGGTGTCTTCCGGATCTGCCAGCGGTTCAGGGAATAACTTTCTGTTGAATTACAGGAATTCTTCTTGGAATGTGACTAGCATCATAGATTGTCGGCTAACACTAAATTATGCCCATAGTTGGAAGCTCTTTTGCACCGTCCCCCCTGTACATATCAATTAATAGGGGACCAAACTTCAAGATGTGGGTCAGGGGAAAACTATTCTTTCCCCCGAAGCCTTTTACTGGTTGGTCTGCATTAGACCATCCCACCTGCTGTACAGAAGTGAGGACCAATGCTATTTGGAACCTTACCTGCCTAGCCATTTCGCTAGGCAGTTTGGGTATGATTAGTTGCACGTAGGGAATTCCATCACCAGCTTCAAGTCCAAAGGTGGACTCATCGACGGAGCCAGAGGATGGCGGTATTTCATTATGGGTTGTACTGGTACAACCTTTGCTGTGCTCGCGACTTCTCTCTCCACGGAGCTGCGTATTCTTCACTCATATGCGCAGTTTTTTGTGTCCATCAATACCTTCCATCGTGATTTTGACGTGTATGGAAGTTTCAAAATGCCTTCCCATAAGTCCACTGGGAGAGAGGAGATACCATCTGTCTCCTCTAATAAAGGTGATGAAACTACCGGTGCAGACGATTTCTTATTAATATTACCGAGAGGCATGGTAGCTCCGCCAGCAGAGCCTCTCATCATATCCAATAAACGAAAGGCTTCCACTCTGAAAGAGCCTTCCCCCCGCAAGAAGAAGAAGACTACCGGAGGTCCTAAAAAAACTTTCACCAAGGGGGCCTCTTCTAGGAGTGAGCCTATTGTTTCCCCTGTTGGGGATGATTCTTTGATCAGGGGTCCTTCGCCTTTTAGAGAAGAGACCTCCGCAGTTCCAGTTGACAGTGCTGTAGATTCTTTGCCCGCGATTGCTGCCGCTACCACCGTTACTGGTAGTACTTCTAGATCGCCTTCGAGGTCGAGCATAATAAGAATCAACATACCTTTATTAAGACAGATAATGGGGCTAGCCCCTCCTTCATCTGTAAGTATCTCAGGCGAGATTCCACCCGATGAACCTCGAGTGGATCTGGGTGACGACTGGGATGACTACCTTCAAGCGTCACTTGGCGTACCCTCATCTCCAGGTATGACAGCTTGTTTAGCATCATTAAGGAATGATTTAGCTATACAGGCTGCAGACGCACTATACATACCATCGGCCATGGGTAAATGTTGTCTCCACGTCTTTTTCAGAAAAATTAACATCAAATTGATATTAACTTTCTTTTATCTTATTTTCAGGCGAAGACATCTCTGGGGAGGGCGGAGTTGACACAACTTCTGACTTTATTGCGGATCCAGCAAATGAAACGGCGGTGTCCAACGTCGAAGAAGCATATTTTGAAACTGCTGCTCTTTCATCCGCAATATTCTCGGATGTTATCCCGCCAGTAGCAGTTCAAATAACATCAGAGGAGGATGAACACACTGTCTCGAATGTGCCTCCTTCGTCGAGTATGCCAACAACTTCAACTGTTGTTGGTATCTCTTCTTTTGTCGCACCATCTTTTGAAGCAACGACTATGGCAACATCCTCTGCAATCATTCCCGATAGGAGATTTACCAATATTGCGGCCACTCCCAGCGTACATTCGATCTTTGCTACGCTAATTGAGCAATATACTAGCATATTCTACCGCACTTTGAAAAAATTGATATCCATGGTGCTGGAGAAGAATCTAGGCTTTGATGCTCTGAAGACGTCCTCCAAGTTTACTATAGCGCCGATTAGAAATTTCAATGACGCTGAAAGAGCTGATACGCTAGAGCAAATAGTTAATAGTTTAGAACAACCTATTAACGAATATTTGCAACTATCCCGAGGCAGCATCGATGACCTGGTTCAAGCTGAGTATGACTCCCTAACTGCGGAACTTGCTCAGCAGATTGAATCTTTAAACAAATCCATCCAGGAACAACAACAAGAGATAGAGAAAGAGCAGGTAGTATTGGTGGAGAGTATTCCTCAGCTAACTCAGTATCATGTCGAATGTGAGGGATATGAAGCAAGGGTTCAAGAATTAGAATCTGAACTTGCTCAGACAAGGGAGAGGCTTCTCAAGGCATCGGCAGTTCGTGATGCATTTAAGGGCCAAGTGAAGACAGCTCAGCAGAACTTGGCACATGCGGGTGTCATCCACGCAAGTTTTGTTGATTCTCTGTCCGAACTATCTCGCTTGAACAATGATAAAGTAAGGCTGGAGCGGGCTCGTACTAACATTTTGGACTCCAGGAATGAGAGGATGACTGCTTTGGCGCAACAGATCAGGAATTTAATTGCTCCTCCCCAATGATGTACTTTTTTGTTTCTCCTGTAATTTCTTAGAGATAATAAAGATATATTTTCTGACTTGTGGACCCATCACTTTAGTAGCTTATGTGATCATACCCCTTACATGCAGCATTAGCTCACCCATATTTTACGTCGGTGCAGCCTTACCCTTACATGCCTCATCGCTGTTACATTCTGGTTAGCCTGACCTGTTGGGGATGATCGCTAATCTATGTAATGAGTCATATAACCCAAGCCGATCACATGATATATTGATGTTTCACATACTTAGTTAGATGATTCTTGACATGTATCTTGATAGATTGATCTTATATTTCCATATGTTCTAGTTGTTGTTCTTACATACACTTACATACCAGTTCTTTGTACTTGCGTACACTTGTAGTTCTATTCCATGTTAGATGCTATTGATGATGATGTTCCAGTACTTTATTCTAGTATTTCTTATTTTCAGTTATTTCATATCTGTCTTGTATTTCTTTACACTGTGTTATAGTTTTTGTCAATATATGTGGAACTGCTGTTAGAGGTGTATTTTCGTTCCAATCCTGACTGGATATTTTTTCCAGAGAACCTTGAGGATTTTTGTACTACGCATTACGGACCAGGTATAGAAGCAGACTATGTACCAGAGATCCTAGCGGAGACTATGCTTCTAGATGAGACTTTGCCTACAGCTATTTAGATAGTATTTATTTATGCTAGAGACTTATGGAGGATATTTCAGTTTATGTTTAGTCCTACGTTAAGTTTAATTGGAGACTTGTGTTGGACAGCTAGACTGTGAGTATCTTTATGTTTGAGACATGGTGTTTAACTATGTCATTTCCTTTTATCTTTTATCGTGCCTTATAGTTGTGGTGATTGAGTTATATTGTGAGATTATGGAGATGTATATTATTGACAGGTGTTTAGTTATCTAGTATTACTGTGACCTAGAAAGCATTCTACCGCCGATGCTGCGGCGTAGGCTGGACGTACCCACGCTCTCGTGCCCCTATACTGGGTGCGGGTCGTGACACTATCTACAGTGATGCTTCGGGAAAAGGGTTGGGATGCGTTCTTCAATAACACGGGAAAGTAATTGCCTATGCTTCAAGACAATTACGCCCTCATGAAAAGAACTACCCCACTCACGATCTGGAGTTAGCAGCAGTTATCTTTGCCCTAAAGCTGTGGAAGCACTATCTATATGGAGAGCGTGTAGAAATCTTCACAGACCACAAGAGCTTAAAGTACGTGTTTACACAGAAGGAGCTGAATATGAGACAGAGAAGGTGGTTGGAATTGATAAAAGTCTTTGATATCTCATTACAGTATCATCCAGGGAAAGCTAACGTAGTCGCGGATGCCTTGAGCAGGTACCCAATGGCTATGTGTTTGACTTTGGATAGACACTTATTAGCTGATCTTGAGAGCTTGGAAATTGAGGTATTAGTTCCAGGAGCTGAGATTCAGATGTGGGGACTACAGATTCAATCAGAACTGATGGACAAAATTAGAGTGGCACAGTATGATGATGAGACTCTACGAAATATTAGAGCACAAGTTCAGGCAGGATTGATAGACGATTTCACTATTGCGGATGATGGATCCTTACGACATGGCACGAGGATGTGTGCGCCGAGTGGAGAGCTGCGTGAAGAAGTTTTACAGGAGGCACACCGCTCTCAGTACTCGATGCATCCCGGAGCCAACAAGATGTATCGAGATTTGAGGAATCATGTATGGTGGTATGGTATGAAGCGCGAAGTAGCACGCTTCGTATCCCGATGTTTAGTGTGCCAACAGGTGAAAGCATATCGACAGAGGCCAGGGGGATTGCTTCAACCCTTACCCATTCCAGAATGGAAGTGGGAGCACGTGACTATGGACTTCGTTTCAGGACTTCCTCGTTCTCCAGGAGGAAAGGACGTAATTTGGATCATCGTGGATAGGTTGACCAAATTAGCCTACTTCTTACCTTTCAAAGTGGGTACTTCGACGGAGAAGCTAGCAGAGATGTACGTACAGCAGATTGTCAGATTATATGGAGTTCCTGTGAGTATTGTCTCAGATCGAGATAGTCGTTTTACTTCCCATTTCTGGAGGAGCCTGCAGTCTAGCTTGGGCACTCAGCTCAAGTTCAGTACCGCATATCACCCTCAGACAGACGGGCAGTCTGAAAGGACTATTCAGACTCTAGAAGATATGTTACGCACTTGCGTATTGGATCTCGGAGGTTCTTGGGAGGATCATCTATACTTGGTAGAGTTTGCTTACAACAACAGCTACCAGGCCAGCATTGAGATATCACCATTCGAGGCTTTATATGGACGGAGGTGTCGTACACCTTTATCTTGGGATGATGCTGGAGAAAGAGCCTTGTTAGGACCAGAAATGGTCGTGAACGCAGCAGAAAAGGTGAAACTTATCAGAGATAGACTGCGAGTGGCGCAGGACAGACAGCGGCATTGGGCAGATAGTCACCGTAGACCCTAGAGTTTCAGGTATTATTTTGATTTGTTTGGTTTGATTTGTGATTATTTTATTTAGATTGCGTGTTAAGATCGTTGTTCTAGATTGGTGATTTGGTGTTCCTACGGATTTCTTCGACACGGGGCACGATTCGTTTCGGCAGAGGAGGGAAGCTTAGTCCACGATACATCGGGCCCTTCAGTGTTCTTGCAAGGGTCGGTGCAGTGGCCTATAGACTAGACTTGCCGCCTGCTCTAGATGGAGTGCATAACGTGTTCCACGTGTCACAGCTGAGACGGTACGTGGCAGATCCTAGTCAAGTATTAGATCACTCGGAGATCGAAATTGGACCGACACTCAGCTATCCTGAACAACCTGTGGAGATCTTGGATCGAAGAGAGAAGATATTGCGGAACCAGACTATTCTCTTGGTTCGTGTTGCATGGAGAAATCACTCTCCAGGAGAATCAACTTGGGAGAGAGAGGACGAGATGCGCGAGAGGTATCCATATCTCTTCGAGACTTGAGGTATAATTCATTAATTGATTGTTTGATTCATGTGATAGTTTATTTTAATTTTGAGGACGAAATTCTTTTAAGGAGGGTAGACTTGTCACCCCCACTTTTTGGATTAGGGGTATTTTCGTCTTTTCGTAATTAATGAGTAAATGATTGCATGATAATTGATTATTCTCAATTTTCGGTGATTTTAATTTGTTGCATCTCACCGTCGTTTGAATTTTTAACCCCCACGTGCATTCACTTTTATTAAATTGATTCATAAGTCGAACTTGTACAACCTTTCATTGTTTAGACACCTTGGTGCAAGAGTACATTGCGGTATCCTTTCCGTTGAACGATACGTATATAAACCCAAATTTTCCTTTAGGTGTAAATTCCATAAATTCTTAGGAGCGGGTAATACGACATCAAAAATTCCTGAACCATGGCCTCGGACCATCGAACCAATGCATCTTAGCAATTTTTTTATTAAAATTTCAACCATTGTAATACCCATGAGAAGCCCAATTCCAGGAAGGCCTTGACCAGACCTAATTCTAGGTCAACCCAAAGTCTACTATGATCATATATATACCTAAGTATAGCTTCCTTATTCTTTTCAACCAAAACCTAATACACCCCAGCCGACCATCTCAAACCCCCCCGACCTTGCTGTTCCTCATCGGACACCCCCGAGCGCCGGACACCCGCTGCCCCCGAGCGCCGAGCACTGAACCCCGAGCGCCGAGCGCTGAATGCCGAGCGCCGGACACCCGCTGAACGCCGAGCCCCGAGCCCCGAGCGCTGAACGCCGAGCCCCGAGCCCCGAGCGCTGCACGCTGCCGATCGAGAAGTTCCCGCGGAGACCGACGCTGCCGATCAAGAAGTTCCCACGGAGACCGACGCTTCCGACCGAGAAGTTCCGCGGAGACCGACGCTGCCGACTGGAGTTCGACGACCGACCCTGCACATCGACCAGCCTTCCCTGTTCGTGACCATCGCCTCGTAATCGTCATCGTGCCGAGCGCAGGTTAGCTCCTGTCCACGTTTCCATCATTTCCTGCGATGATATACAAGTAACTAGGAACGTATGTATATACGTATTTGCATACGTATTGGTATATTGGTGTATATGTATAATGTTTCCAACTAATATCTATATACTTGCGTATAAGTAATGTGTAGGTATTCCCTAGTATATCAATACGTGTATTATAATCATAATTAATGTAGGTTAATATATATATGCCTACGAACCGTATAATGCTCAATTAGGTTAATACACTTATACATATCTATTATAAATGTAATTAATTCGTACGATGAGAGATTAGTTCATATTAGGTCCTATGTATCACATGTCCGAGATGTCTTGATTGTGACCAGGGATACCCCGTAGCCACATCTACCTGTGACCATGTAGCATGATAGTAGACTGCCATATGTACACTGACGTACTGACAAGACCGTACCATTGACTGTCTGTTATGCACAGTAATTACAGACGCGACCCCTAGTATAATCCTTGATCATTCTGTTGATCGTGTATTAGTGTGATGCCTGATGCAGTATTGTGTTTATGATATATCTATAGGACTGTTGGATCACTCGGACGGTACCTTGGAAACCGGACTTTGGTATTGCCAGCTAAGGACCACAGGCGAGTACATTCTCTGACAGTTTCCATTATGTTGATTATCTCTATAATTCTTGTTGTATAGTGTACATGACTCTGACACTGTTCTTTACACGAGTTGGCATCATTGAGACCTGTCACGAGGAGTCGTGATGGGAATCCATCATTCTAGCAGGGAAAACGGGGAAGTATTAGTAGCTTATGTGATCATACCCCTTACATGCAGCATTAGCTCACCCATATTTCACGTCGGTGCAGCCTTACCCTTACATGCCTCATCGCTGTTACATTCTGGTTAGCCTGACCTGTTGGGGATGATCGCTAATCCATGTAATGAGTCATATAACCCAAGCCGATCACATGATTTACTGATGTTTCACACACTTAGTTAGATGATTCTTGACATGTATCTTGATAGATTGATCTTATTTTCCACATGTTCTAGTTGTTGTTCTTACATACACTTATATACCAGTTCTTTGTACTTGCGTACACTTGTAGTTCTATTCCATGTCAGATGCTATTGATGATGATGTTCCAGTACTTTATTCCAGCATCCTTTATTCCAGTATTTCTTATTTCCAGTTATTTCATATATGTCTTGTATTTCTTTACACTGTGTTATATTTTTTATCAATATAAGTGGAACTGCTGTTAGAGGTGTATTTTTGTTCCAATTCTGACTGGATATTTTTTCCAGAGAACCTTGAGGATTTCTGTACTACGCATTACGGACCAGGTATAGAAGCAGACTATGTACCAGAGATCCTAGCGGAGACTATGCTTCTAGATGAGACTTTGCCTACAGCTATTTAGATAGTATTTATTTATGCTTGAGACTTATGGAGGATATTTCAGTTTATGTTTAGTCCTATGTTAAGTTTAATTGGAGACTTGTGTTGGACAGCTAGACTGTGAGTATCTTTATGTTTGAGACATGGTGTTTAACTATGTCATTTTCTTTTATCTTTTATCGTACCTTATAGTTGTGGTGATTGAGTTATATTGTAAGATTATGGAGATGTATATTATTGACAGGTGTTTAGTTATCTAGCATTAATGTGACCTAGACAGCGTTCTACCACCGATGCTGCGGCGTAGGCTGGACGTACCCACGCTCTCGTGCCCATATACTGGGTGCAGGTCATGACAGTAGTACAATACCGTATTTGTTGAGGATATCCCACTGGGGGATCTTTGGTGGACCTATTATTTGCTGCGCACATTAGTGCAAATAATAAGTTCGAAATAAGCCCTATCAGAGGTAATATGGACGTGATACATTTTTGTGGGTAGTAAAGACATCCCGCTGAGGGAATTTTTGTCGACCTACTACTTCTTGCGCACATTAGTGCAAGTAATAAGTTTGAGACAAGTCCTGCCAGAGGTAATATGGACGTGGCAAAATATGACTCTGTGGGGATAATGGAGAGGTATAGTTCAGAGGTAATATGAACATGAACATGAACTGACTTTCTCTTTGCTAGGGAAAATAAGATAGTTCAGAGGTAATATGAACATGAACAATTTGTTTCCATAGCGGGCATCCCGGGTTTTTTTTTTTGGTGGACCTATTACTTCTCGTGCACGAGAGTGCAAGTAATAAGTTTAAGACAAGCCCTGCCAGAGGTAATATGTACGTGACAGTTTTCATGGACCTAACACCACTGGCGTACTTAGAGTTAAGTACGGGTGCTAAGTTGAGATGACAACCGATATCAGAGGTAATATGGACATAAAAATCGAAAAACTCAGAAGGTTTGCTCAGAGGTAATATGAACATGACAAACTTAGCCTGAGAAAAATATTATGACAACAGTTCAGAGGTAATATGAACATGAACTAATGTCCAAAAAACTCATTGAGGAGTGATTCGTTGAGTGTGGTCTATCCGAACATGAAGATAGACCAAAGGATTATTCCGCTAGGGAGATTAATGGGACAATAGCTCAGAGGTAATGTGGACTTGGCTAGTGTCTAACGAGATTGGTTTGAATAGTCACTACGAGAGTGTGCAAGTAGACTTAAGGATTGCTCCGCTGGGGAGAATTTTGAGGATCCATCATCCATTGCGTATCCGGGACTCTTGGATACGGATGATGGCTCATTACAAGAAAATGTTGCTCATAGTGTAACCTCCGTATCCTGAAATTCTAGCTTAAATGTTATTTTTAGGTTAATTTGGGGCTAGTGAAATTTTTTCATAATTTTTAGTTAATTAAAAACTAGTAACCCTAATTTTCTTGGACTTTCAAGAATTTACTTTAGGTTCAAACTTAACTAAAAATGTCCCAAAATATGGTAAATTTGTAATACATAGGCTATTTAGACTATGACTTGGACTCTGATTCATACCAGTTAAGGACCACAGGCGAGTAAATTCTCTGATAATTTTCGTTATTTGATAATTTCTATAATTCTAGTATTTAGAAATGTTATATCTGACTCTTGACACTGTGCTACACGGACTAGTATATAGATTGGATCTTTAGTCATGAGATGTTACATTGGTTATCGTATTGATATTGTACACGATATTGACATTAGACATTGATATTAGATATTGTACATGATATATTGGACATTGATCGTGTATCGTGATGTGTCATGATTGGATCCACAGTACTAGTTGGGGGCGGGGAAATTGCTAGTGAGAGATGTGATCAAAATACCTATCGTACAAGTGTAGACATTGAATAGTGTTAATCATATACCTCACGAATGATTAGCCAGACCATGTAGCCATCGAACAAGTTCCCAAGCCGATCACATTTCGAAACTACGATTTCAAACACTTAGAATAGATACAGTTCTCTATTTCTGTTCATATACTACATCACCCGTATATGATATTGTAGTTCTTCTCTTTATTTCATATATGCACTGACTGTACCACATTTGCCTATATTGCCTGTCTCTTTATTTTACCATTGCATTTACTTATTATCTTCTCTCAGTATATAGCATCATCTATTTATTGTTTTATAGTCCTTATCAACTAATTGGAACTGTTATTTGAGATGTACTTTGCTCCATCCTGACTGAAAATATTTTTCCAGACTGCACCTCAGAGGACTGGTGTCCGACATTTTATGGACCACAGGGAGAGTAGCTGCTGACTTGGACTTGGTAGCTCAGGTGTGATTCCCGGAAGGTCTAGTCGGGATCACTAGTTATTTAGTTAGTTTCTTTTAGCAGTTTTTGGTACCGGATTTGTCTCCGGCATATTTAGTTGAGACTTAGATATTACTGTTGAGTTAGATTATTTCTATTTTAGACTTGAGTTGCATTTTGATTTATTTATTTCTTCGATATCTTATCGTGCTTTAGTTTATGTGATTGAGTATATTTTATATTATATTGTGATATATGTGATTCCTTATGGAGTTGGATGCTCATGTGAGAATGATTAGATAGTATTATGACCTAGACAGCGTTCTACCGTCGATGCTGCGACGTAGGCTGGATGTACCCACGCTCTCGTGCCCATATACCGGGTGCGGGTCGTGACACGTTTTTAGTGGTGGCCCATGTAGGTCAGACTTCACAATTAGAGCAATGTCGTGGTAGTGTGACGTCTTAGTTGTACTATTGCGTGCCTGCGATAGGATATAGGACATAGCATACTAGGATGAGAGCGAATACTCAATTACAACTAGGAACATTCCAATCTATTTATCTTGTTATCCTTATTCCTCATGAATATTGCTTCCTTTAGAATTTTTATTGTCCTTCCTTGATGATATAGTATCTATTGCCTTGATTGATTCCTTAGTGCCGTAGTTTGTATTCATGATTTTCTTATTAGAATATAGTTAATAGTACACCCTGACAGAGACTGCAATACCATGACAAAATAGACTATAATCATACATGTTTACTCTAGATTGCATGTTGTATGATTGTAGGTAGAATTCTCTTAGACTTTTCTCTTAGAATTTGATTGTTGAGTATTTGACTGTAGTAAAGATTAACGAAGAGGTTATGGCTTGACAAAGAGAGACAAGGTGCCTTAAATTTTAAGGATAAACTTTAATGTAAATAAAAAGTTGAGAATTTAATATGGCAGAATTGACGATTTTGTTAAATCTTAGATTTTTATGAAGATTATGAAATGATTGAATTTAGTATTGAATTTTGAGGAGTTTAAGAAGGCTATCAATATATTTATTGGACTGCAAGTTATGAACTTATATTTTGAATATTGTGTTGGAGGTTTCATAAGTATTACATCGTTGAGTATTGTGAAAAAAAAATCGAGGAATAAGAACACAAATGGATTAGTGTTGAATTCAAATTTTGGGATGAGATTTAATTTTATAATATGCATTGATTGGATTTAAATTAGAGGAGTAAGATCATTAATGGATTAGTGTTTGAATTCAATTTTTGTGATATGATTTCTTAAATTTAATAAATATGCATTGATTGGATTTCAATTAGAGGATTGAATATTAAATTCTTGTATTTCGTTATTAACTTAAAATTTTGGAGGAGATTATGATAAGAATGGAATTTGATTTTATATTTGAAGATTTTTAGGGATATAATATTTATAGAATTTTGAGAAATATTGTGAAGTAACAATATGGATTAGTTCATGATTATATGATTTGATGAATTTAATTTTGATGGTAATAAATAAATAAATAAAATAATTGAGGATTTTAAATTTTGAGGACGAAATTTTTTTAAGGAGGGTAGACTTTTAACCTCCGTATCATGAAATTCTAGCTTAAATGTTATTTTTAGTTGGAATTTTTTCATAATTTTTAGTTAATTAAAAACTAGTAACCCTAATTTTCTTAGACTTTCAAGAATTTAATTTAGGTTCAAACTTAACTAAAAATATTCCAAAATTTTATTTTAGGTTCTAAATAGTCAAATATATTTTCTAGAATTTTCTAGGAATTTTTTTGAATACTTTTAGTATTTATTGGGAGTTATTTAGACTAATAACTAATTTTTAGGACTTGTAGAATTTATTGTATAATCCCAGGAATATAGAATGGACCCACGTTATTTTTTAGGGTTTATAATATTATTATATATTTTCTGAAATTATTTCAGAATTTTTAGAATAATTTTAGTATTTATTTTTAGTTAAATGATTAAAACTAATGTTTAGAGCTTCTCCTAATTATAGTAGAAAACCTATGAATATAAAATTGTCCCAAGTATTTTTCTAGAGTTTTTGGATTCAAAATATATTTTCTATAATTTTTTCAGATTTTTATGATTAATTTTAATATTTATTTGGAGTTATTTAGATTTAAAATGACTTAAAAAATGTTTTGATAAAGGCAAATCAAAAATAAATAATATAACAAAAACTATCCAATCAAATTATGACACGTGTCACCCTATCAACTTTCATTCAGCCGCTCAACATCCCTATATATATATATTATTATAACCCTAATTATCCCATTATTTTAGAGAGAGAGATTTTGGAGAATTGTCAACTAGGGTTCCTTCATCTTCCACAAGCCATTGCGCATAACTCCGGACTCCAAATGAGGCTTAGTTTCTTGCGTTAGAAAGATATTGAGGTTAGCTTTCTGATTATATATATTTTTTTACGAAATTATGAGTATTAAATTCTGGAAAATTCGTAGAGCACAGTATGTCCAAAAATAGATATGTTTCAATGTTTTCGCGATTTCGGGAGAACCAGGAATCAGAATCATGAACCGTTTAAAGTTTCGGAAAGCTAATATCAAGATCATTGACATATGTTTTTTTTAGAATTTAATTCGAAGTATTTTCATACTGTTAATTTTGTAGAACTTCTAGATTAGAATTTAACCATCGGTGCACAATACAAAATTTGTATGTGCCTTAATTCCCAAACGAATTTGAATTCGGATGAGCTATAAATTCTAGCATGTTTTTAACGCTGAAATATACAGGAAATCATGCATGAAAGTCGAGTTTGTGTCTGTTGACTTTTTGGTCAACGGATTGCCTCGATTTGCGTGTCATGAGTCTCGAGTTGATAAAATTTAGTTCCTTTGTACAAAATTTAGGAATTAACCTAAAAATCAGAATAATAATATTAAAATAGGATTTTAGAGTAATTATTTCAGAATTAAATAAATTAAAATAAATTATCTTTTGATATGGTAAATTTGTAATACATAGGCTATTTGGACTGTGACTTGGACTCTGATTCATACCAACTAAGGACCACAGGCTAGTACATTCTCTGATAATTTTTGTTATTTGATAATTTTTATAATTCTAGTATTTAGAAATGTTATATCTGACTCTTGACACTGTGCTACACGGACTAGTATATAGATTGGATCTTTAGTCATGAGATGTTACATTGGTTATTGTATTGATATTGTACACGATATTGACATTAGACATTGATATTAGACATTGTACATGATATATTAGACATTGATCATGTATCGTAATGTGTCATGATTGGATCCACAGTACTAGTTGGGGGCGGGGAAATTGCTAGTGAGAGATCTGATCAAAATACCCATCGTACAAGTGTAGACATTGAATAGTATTAATCATACACCTCACGTATGATTAGCCAGACCATGTAGCCATCGAATAAGTTCCCAAGCCGATCATATTTCGAAACTACGATTTCAAACACTTAGAATAGATACAGTTCTCTATTTCTGTTCATATACTACATCACCCGTATATGATATTGTAGTTCTTCTCTTCATTTCATATATGCACTGACTGTACCACATTTGCCTATATTGCCTGTCTCTTTATTTTACCATTGCATTTACTTATTGTCTTCTCTCAGTATATAGCATCATCTATTTATTGTTTTATAGTCCTTATCAACTAATTGGAACTGTTATTTGAGATGTACTTTGCTCCATCCTGACTGGAAATATTTTTTCAGACTGCGTCTTAGAGGACTGGTGTCCGATATTTTATGGACCACAGGGAGAGTAGCTGCTGACTTGGATTTGGTAGCACAGGTGTGATTCCCGGAAGGTCTAGTCGGGATCACTAGTTATTTAGTTAGTTTCTTTTAGCAGTTTTTGGTACCGGATTTGTCTCCGGCATATTTAGTTGAGACTTGGATATTACTGTTGAGTTAGATTATTTCTATTTTAGACTTGAGTTGCATTTTGATTTATTTATTTCTTCGATATCTTATCGTACTTTAGTTTATGTGATTGAGTATATTTCATATTATATTATGATATCTGTGATTCCTTATGGAGTTGGATGCTCGTGTGAGAATGATTAGATAGTATTGTGACCTAGACAGCGTTCTACCGTCGATGCTGCGGCGTAGGCTGGATGTACCCACGCTCTCGTGCCCATATACCGGGTGCGGGTCGTGACACATAGACACTTGCTGGGGATGCCAAATTGCTGAATATATCTATGCAGATAAAATATAATTCTTGATCTTCAACGATCGAGAAAATATTACACATAGGCACTTGTTGAGGATGAATAACCAATATTTGATTTGTTCATCTGGGCTGTGGACTTATTACCCATGGCATACTTTAAGTACAGATAATAAGCTGAAACAACTAGCACTATCAGGGGTTATGCAAACGTGATAGAAGGAAGTCGAAGAGAAGAACTTCACTCAGACATAATATGGACATGGAAAAGTTCTGAAAATATCTTACTCAGAGGTAAGGTGGATGTGGTAAGATATGACTCTCCGGGGATAAATAAAAGCAAGGCAGAGGTAATATAGGAATAACCTTTTTTATGGTGATAGATTTACTCTGCCAGAGAAAGTGGAGGGACGTAGTTCAGAGGTAATATGGACATGAACTGATCGATAGCAACAACCTGGGAGGTTTGCTCAGAGGTCACTTTGACATGGCAAATTCAGCTGGGGAAAAAAATATTTGGACAATAGTTTAGAGGTAATATGGACGTGAACCCATGTCCAAAAAATTCACTGGGGAATGATTTGCTGAGTGGGGATAGACCTGAAGGTTGCTCATCTGAGGAGACACCGTCTACTCGTTATAAACACAAAGTGATGACTTTGGCATCAATCAACTCCTGGATTTTCCTTTTCAGCACATAGCATGCCTTCGTGGGATGATGAATGTACCGATAATAGAGACAATATTCAGGGTCATCGACCTTGCCAGCCTTTTCAGGATATCTGATGTTGGGTAGCCGAAGCTTGTTTTCCTTCATCAATATATTAAAGATTTCAATGATGTCATCATCATTGAAGGAGAAAGTCCTCTTTGACTTTCGGGCTCCCGATACCCGAGTCGTAAGATCCCTGGGGAAGGTGGTTGTAGTTGCATCATCTTCAGATTCAGAGGAAATTCTACCCCCAGCTTTGGATGCTGCTCTGTTTTGTCGAGAGAGACTACCCCCAGCCATGTTGTTGTCTGGTTCTTCTTCTTCTTTTTGTTTGCCTGTATCCACAAAAGTTGATTTAGAAGGACCTGCCTCTGGTATTACAGGATCAGACTCTAGAGGTTTGGAGTTTGCAAAAGATGCGATAAACCCTAACTCAAAATGAGTTTGTTGACAGTAAGGATCACCATGCAACAGTATTTGTCTGCCTTTTCCATAATTGAGGCCTTGCTTCAACTTCAAATTATAACCCATGTTTTGCATAATCTTTAAAGCTTGTGGGCTATATCTGTGGATTTGTATTTTTTTCACCATCAGACTCGTGAGATTCATCTTATATAATCGGTCTATTTCGCATTCGACCGAAGATTATTTGATATTGATCGTTGCGAGTCGGTGGAACAATAAAGACAGATGTTGGCGCTACTTCCCACATGATCTTCCCACGCTTGGTAGTTAGGGGAACTGAATCCTGGTTTTGACCCCTGTCTTTGCATTTCTGGATCAAGAAATCACGCAAATCAGGGTGATTATCAGAAGAAGAAGAAGAAGAAGAAGGCTTATTCTGCCTTTTTATATCAGTAGGCCTGTGGAGATTAGGAACCATAACCCTTTCTCGGCCATAAGAATACAGCAGTTCACCCATGTGAGTGGCATATGATCCCTCATCTGTTTGAGGAGCGTATCTTCCCGTAAGACGAGTCTTCTTTATGCGGACAGACCTCTCCTGGCATAATTTGGAGTTTTGCACAGGTTCTCGTAAAATAGGGAAAGTCCACGTAATCTGAAGAGTGTGAATTTTCTTCTCTTGTGGGCATACAAGCCTAGAAGTTGGGAGATTCGCCACTCATTTTCCCTTGATGTGATCCAAGAGTCCATATGCCTCATCATAGATGGGAGATGTATTTATACACACATGGAGTGTTTAAAATTTTTGAATTGGCACTGAGGCCTTGCCAAAAATTTTGTCTGCCACGTCACTGACGGGAGACAAAGTTTTACGCGCAGGGCGCGTTCTAGACTTCTGGATTGGCACTGGGGCATTGCCAGAAGTTTTGTCTACCACGTCACACACAGGAGACGAATTTTTACGCACAGGGCGTGTAGGCGTAACTTTGTTGATCAGAGAGTGAGAGCTTGCAGGAAGGGCAGAGGACGAGTTAGACATCCATACTTTATGTAGCTTCCTATTGTTCTGGACAGAGGAGGAGGGAGAGCTACCCCCTGCATGGAGCATGTCTTCATAAGCAGATTGGTTGAACTGGACGACCAAAGTCTTCTTCGTTGATCCAATGGATACAGCATCGTATTGAGCAATTGCTTTCTCGTCAAAGGAGAAAGTCTTCCCCAGCAAAGTCACCATTTTTGTTTGGATAAACAAAAATTGGGGGTTTGTACGAAGCTCTTTTGGTTTACAAACTCGGGCTATTAAACTCTCTTGGTATACAAAACACTATCAGAGGTATTATGAACATGATAGGTTTTGAAAATTAACCTGGCGAGTCGCCATTTTGTTTGAGATAAAACAAATAGAGGGTTTGTACTAAACCTTTTTGTTTACAAACAAGAAAAGAGTACAATTAATCCTATACGAGGATATTAAGTACAATAAAAATAATTCTGGGGAAATATTACTATAGGAGTCTGATCTGCGGTCGATCACTTTGTCCCTTGGACCACACGATGATAAAGAAGTATTATAGAAGAAGAAGAGGCTTCAAAGGTTGCAGGTGGGATTGAACTATCAATCCAACACTCTCTGTCTTTTCTATCTCTCTCTCTGATCTCTGATAGTGCCCTAGCTGACGTCTTATTTGATTATTTGATTGTCTCGGCCTCTATTCTCTCGTTATTTTCTTCCCGTCCTCCTCCTCCTGACCTTGTGACTAGAGGTCTCTATTTATAGAGATCAGTCACGATAACTATCCAGTCGTCGTAAAAGCCAAGCTGTGAAGAGAGTGGCACCTTTTACGCGGAAGTTATAATAACTGCTACCCACGTCTGAATGACCTTCTAAATATGCGTATGACACGTGTCCCATTATAAGGTAACGCGTATAACTGCTTCTTGAAGATCACGACATGCAAGCCACGTAGGTAACTGCCCCTTGCGTAAAGATGGTTGGCTTAAAAGCCAAATAACTGTCTTATAGGCATAAAAGCCTAGTTGGTGTAAAAGCCTAGCTGTGAAGAAGACTACCTCCTTTACGCTGCGGTTATGACAACTGCTATCCACGTTCAAATAATCTTCTGAGTCTGCGTGTGACATGTATCCCTTTATAAGGTAACGCGTATAACTGCTTCTCGAAGATCATGGCATACAAGCCACGTAGGTAACAGCCCCTGCATAAAGATGGTTGGCGTAAAAGCCAAACTCTGCATAAAACTTGATGGTTCATGAATAAATAGATAACCAGCGTAAAATAGCCAATTATCCATCATGACTGAGGTTTTGAGCGTATTCTAGGCTAAATAGCCTTATCACATACCTTGGCAAATATGGCCTGGTTGGCGTATTTCGAGGAGATAGCATACGGCGTACCCCTATAGTTAAAAATAGCCTGGTTGGCGTAAAATGCAAGGATGGTGATGTGAGCGTATTAGTCACAGTTTTAGCTCTTCCCCGTCATGACAAAATTTGAATAATAGAACCAAATCTCGTGCATTAAAGGCCAAGATATGCCTCGAGCTCTGTACAGGAAACAACTTTTTGACGTGGCGTCTGATTTTGTCTTATCTTGAGCGTAAAACTCCTTTCTTCCCATGTAGAATAAGCAGCGTATTCAGAAGACTCCAGTCTTGAGCGTAAAAACTTATTTCTGCCCATGTAGAATAGGCAGTGTATTCTTTGAATGCATAAAAATGACTTATATCAAGAATATGTCACTAAACGATAGCCTGGGTCTTTGTGCAAAATCATCATCACAGCCGTCATCTCGATCATCGTGTAGTACTTTTGTCAGGAGTCAGGTTCACGGTTTTGTCTGACAGATTCATTCAAGAAATACGAAGAGTTCCTCGTACAAGTTCACGCTACATTAAAAGCAAACGTATTTTACGCCGGAGGGTATAGTAACCTCTTTACGCCAAACCAGCCTTGAAGTGCTGCTTTACGCGGGCTGTTCTGAAGCCATATTTTATGCCATAAAGCCTTAAGGCTTTGTTTTACGCGTATAGCTCTGAAGTCATATTTTTATGCCACACAGCGCTGAGGCTCTGCTTTACGCGGACTTCATGCCTATTGGGGGTTTTACGCGTATAATTTCCCAGCGTATTTTCATGCTTCTACAGCTATCATATATTGTCTATATCTATACTTACACTACATTACCTAGTGATACCTTGACTTATAGCTAGACTGACATCAATACTGCACTGATTCAACACTAACAAATAACTTAGTTATATACTAAGTTAACTCATCTATATATATACTAACTCAACTTATAGCCCTTACTAATACTAACAGATTTCTATATACTAACTGATATCTCTAACTGATAACACTAATTGTTAGCTAACAGGTATCTAATACTAATTAACATTCAAATATACTAACTAGTATATAACTAACCACTAACTTATATCCCATTAGCAACTGACATATACTAATACTTACACAACTAACTAATACACTAACTGACATCTAACTTAAATTACTAACTGATACAACTCCATCTATACGAACTTAACTAACTTTCTCATTTACTCATAACTGATATCAGGTACACATCTTCCTTTTGATGCTAACTGATACACTATTAATCAACTGAGCATTACTGAACACTCTTTCCTTTTTACCTCTATTTCAATACCTCAACTCCACCCACTATCATTTCCTCTTATCCTCTTTACTGAACTAATAAAATTTGGAACACAACTCAAATGCTAACTATAAACACTTAACCAGTCCACTGTCACACTAACAGACATCCCTAATTCACATTAACTGATAACTAAATACTAACTTACTCGACTACTAATTGTGACTAAAATGCCCATACTAACTTGACTTAACTGTTACATAATGTCATTCCATTGTGTCAATCACCTGAACACCCCTCTCCTGGTACTAAATAATACACTCTCTAACACTACAATCAACTTGATCAGACATTTCCCTTAGCTTCGCACTGCTGCAAATACATCACCCCAGTGCACACACAGTGCATACATGTACACTGATATGTACCCATGCACAGACCTTGTTGCACTGTAACTTCCCATAACACCACCACAATATTGCACAGCCACACTCGTGCACACAGTGCACTTATATATATATATACTCATAAGAAAATTTATATATAATAATAATACTAATAATAATAACAATAATATAATATAATAAAAGTTACTACTATTTGAATTAAGTTCCTTAGGAACTTTGCAATCTTTCAACAGCATCACTTCTTCCCACGTTGACCCCCCCTTCAGCGGATGGACGTGGACCCCCTTGCTTCAGCGCCCAAGTCAGCGACCAATTCACCCTTCACCCGACCCTTTACTTCACCTTCACCCGCCTCCAATTAATCAACCCCCTCTCTATTCTAATATATATAATAATATATATATATAATAGCTCTCCAAAAACCCTAACCTAAATTCCAGACTTCCCTTTCCCATCTAGAGCCGTCACCGCAGCCAGAGAAGCCTCCCCAAGCCATCCAACCATCCCGTCGACGCCGACATCGCGAACTGCAGTCTCCCACTCGAGGCACCTTCGCTCCGGCGTGATTTTCCATTGACTCGCTCGACCAAACGCTGTTCCGTTTTTATAGGTATGATCTTCCCTCAACCCTCTCCAATATTTGTTTTATAGCCAACCTCGGAAAACGTGTGCCCCTAGGTGAAAAATAGCGCCCAAGTTAGCCCGGACTTACCCAATTCTGAAATCGCAGAAACTTGCGATGACCACCCATATTGCCGAGTTCGTATCTCCCACCACAGAGATCCGAATTCGGTGATTCTTTTTGATACCGGTAGATTACATGACCTAGTTTATTTTCTGTATAATAACTTTGTGCTATTAGTTGCTGTGGACTAAATTGTATTCGTCACAAAACTGCGCGCACACACTTTTTCCGATTTTCTAAAAGTTGGAGATCGGAGAGCGCCCCGCCAAACGGGACCGCCCCGCCGTGTGCCAAGTGTACCGAATGGTGCACGCAGCATAATCGGACACGTAAAAATTTGTGGGGACTGATTTGGACGCGTGTGCACGCCGGAATCAGGCCGTATCCGCGAACACATTCCGTGTCGCCACTTTTGTGGAACTCGCGAGTATTTTGTGCACGCTTGTCAGATTGCGACGAAACTTACGCCACTGGACTCGTGGTAAAACGCTGGTCCTGTGGTCCAATTTTCACGCATTTCTGAGACGGTTGACCAGATCGCCAATTGGCGGGCCCTACAGTTAACTTTTGGACCAAATTATGTTCGGCTCATCGGAATCCAAATTTGGACATACCATTGGGATCGTATTGACATTTAGAGTTGTTTGACCCATAGTTTGTCCCATTTAGAGACTGTTACCCTCGGCACGCTTTTCGGTGCAAAGTGGGCCCACCTATGGAACCCGCTTTGGCCCAAAAATGACCTTTTTGCCCCTGTGTCCAAATTGGACGTAAGGACAGGCATTTCCAGCTATTTGACATCTTCTGAGACTGTTGGTGATATTTATTATAGCTTTCGGAGTAGTACCTACCGGATCCACCGATACCAGGACGACAGTTGATATTCAAACATCAGGCAAGTGTACCTTGCCAAACTCTGCAGCTTAGTTATTTATTTTCCTTGTTATATATATATTACTGTGCATGCTCAACCTAGGACCGTGTGACGTACTTAGTGTCCGATTATCAGTCGGGTGCCGACACTGTACGCAGTGTTGGGTACGGTCATCTAGAGATGGATATTCGTGATACCTTATTTTCGTACTTGTCTTATCAAGTACCATATGACCCAGGACACTTGACACTATTCATGAGACAGGATTTTCCCGAGATATTCGTGGTGATTCTGTATAGGATACACGACATGGACATTATACTCTTAGATACATTATGACTTGTTGCATTTAGCTATGATCGCGCTTGACATGGACATGAGACGTTATGGACATGATATACGTGGTTATATTGGGTGGGGAGAGACACACAGGCTACAGGCTGATTATATATATATAAAACATAGTAAACACATAGTAAACACATAGTTATTGCTGCTACCGGCTCCCAGACACAGAGCTTGTAGTGGTCTCAGCCTGAGTATTCGTGCTGCTCTCACTTGCATTTCACTTAGATGGTTACATATTTACCCCATTATTTCATTTAGTTATTCATTTGCTGCACTGCTTATTTATTTATTTATTGGCATGAGCTTTCTTGTACCTTGCTATGTCCCCTGAGGACCTGGATCCGGATTTTGTCCCCAGATTTTGCAGACGAGGTTTATCCCGAGGTTTACGGGACCGGAGCAGGAGCTGATCCAGGAGTTGTACCTTCATCCGAGGACGAGGTCTTAGCTGAAGATTTCTCTTGAGCATCCATGTTCATGCTCAGTTTTTATTATTATTTCAGTCTTTTATTTTCTGGTCTGTGGAACCATTGTACTAGATATTTATCGGGTTGTTTCCCGAAGTACTTTGTGAGACTTGCTGATGATTTACATTCCTTATTATTCTGTGGATCATATTTTTATATCTTGTGTGGATGAGATTAGTTATGCCATGATTGTCGTAGACTTATTTTACAGCTTAAGTATGCCCTGATGGATCCATTATATTGAGCTGGTCCAGCGGTACGTACTGCTGGCCATTGCCACGTGTCTAGTCCCACTGCCTGTTCACTCTATTGCTACTACTGCTATTATTTTTCCAGTTCCAGTCCCAAGTGTACTCGAGTTACTGTTGCTGATACATGTGTAACAGTTTCATCAGGTACTCGAGCTAACACCCACATCACTTGAACTTCCTTCTATCCTCACTACTGTTGTTCTCAATTTCTCCACCTTAATTTCAAACCCCAAATACCCCATGAACTCAAGCCCCCTTCACTTCTCCTTAATTTTCCTCCACTTCACCCGAGCATTTAAAAACTTGAACATTGATATCAATCTATACACTGTAACTCACCCACACACCCAAACCAGAGCACAGACAGCTATGCATAAGTGCACACACTAGCACACAGTACACACTCTCTCACACACACCCCAGGTCCGAACCCGACCCCCTTCTAGTCTCACCTCACTGCATTCAACTTCCTTTCACTCTTGCACTACCTTGTGCATTTGTACAGGAAATAACCTCACTCCAAACCAACTCCCATAGCCTTCATCACCACCACAACAACAACATTAACCGACAAAAACAACAATAGTATAACAGACCGTCACGCCCCAGTCCCAAAATACCGAGGGACTAGACACGTGGCAATGGCCAGCAGCACGCACCGATGGACAAACCCAATTTAATGGATCCATCAGGGCATACTTAAGCTGTAAAATAAAGTCTACGACAATATGGCACAACTAATCTCATCCATACAAGATAAAATATGATCCACAGAAAATAAGAATTGTAAATCTTCAACCAGTCTCAACAAAGTGCTTCGGGGAACAATCTGATAAAATCTGATACAATGGTTCAACAGACCAAAATATAAATGACTGAATAAAGTAAATACTGAGCGTGAAACATGGATGCTCTGGAAAAGTCTTCAGCTAACACCTCGTCCTCGGGTGCCGGTACAGCTCCTGTATCAACTCCTGCTCCTACTACTGCTGCTGTCCCGTATACCTCGGGATAGATCTCGTCTGCAAATCCTGGAGACATAATCTGGTATCCAGGTCCTTAGGGTACATAATAAGGTACAAAAGATACAAGCCAAAATGCAGTGTGATAGTAAATAAAATAAATAGGGTAAGTATGTAACCATCTATATGAAATACAAGATGAGAGCATCACGAGTACTCAGGCTGAGCCACTACAAGCTCTGTGTCGGAGAGCCGGTAGCAGTAATAATGAGTAATGGGCCAAGCTCGGATTTCAGAGTCTTGCGCCTCACAATAATAGGGGTTATATATATGATCAGCCTGTAGCCTATGTGTGTCTCCCCACCCAATGTAACCGCACGTCTCATGTCCATAACGTCTCATGTACATGGCACGCAAGATCATAGCTAATGCAGCAAGTCATAGAGTATCTAGGAATATAATGTCAATGTCAAATCCTGCATCCTATACAGAATCACCATGAATATCTCAGAAAGATCATATCTCATGTATAGTGTCAAGTGTCCTGGGTATAATGTACTTGATGAGACAAGTACGAGAATATAAAGGGGTCACGAATGTCCATCTCTAGATGACAATACACAACTTCGCGTACGGGGTTGACACCCGACTAATAATCGGATGCTAAGTAAGTCACACGGTCCTAGGTTAAGGATGCACAAGATATAAATATATAAGCCAAGGAAATAAGTAATAAGAACTGCAATGTTGGCAAGGTACACTTGTACAACATTGTATAAATAAGTCAAGGAAATAAGTAGCAAAACTACAAGGCTTGGCAAGGTACACATGCCTGGGGTTTGAATACCAATATTTGTCCCTGTATCAGTGGATCCTGCAGGTACTCCTCCAAAATCTATAATAAACATCACCAACAGTCTCAGAAAATATCAAATAGCTAGAAACGCCTGTCCTTAAGTCTAATTTGGACACAGGGGCAAAAATGACATTTCCGGGTCAAAGTAGGATCCACATGTGGGCCACTTTGCACCGACAAACGTGTCAGGGTCAAAGGTCTCCAAATTCATCAAAATTAGTGTCAACAAGTCAGGAACGATGATACGAACCCAACGGAACTTTCAGAATTGGATTCCGATGAGCCGATCACAAAATCGCCCGTCAAGTGGAGCTTGTGAGGCCCACGATACGCGATTTTGTCAATGTTCTCAGAATCAAACCAAACTTGGGTCACAGGACCAGCATATTGCTACGAGTCTGATGGCTCAAGTTTTATCTCGATCTGACGTGTGTACACAAAGTTACGACTTATTCCAGAATAGGCGGATACGGGGCGTTGTCGACGGATACGCGTTGATTCTGGTGTGCACGCACATCCAAATCAACTTCTTTAAAATTCCACACGTCCGTATCAACGGCACGCATGTTTCGGTAAAGACCGCATGCGACCAAGTCGTCCCATTTGGCAGGACGCACTCAGTTCCGGGGTAAAACAGGGTATTGGTTTTCCTGTTTTTGGATCGCGGTTCGCGATCACCACAGGACGCGACGCACCGAGCGGGTTGCATGGGCATCGAGAGGGTTATACAGTCTACACGACACAACTGACGGAACGAAATAACGAGGAGAGAGAACGGGTTACCTGAACAGGGCTCCGTGAAATCAGAATTTCCTGTGTCCGCGATGCTGGTTCGTGTCCTGGTCACCGTGTCCGGTCTACACAGGATCCGTCTTCAAACTAGGGCTGTGTCCGGGGACAGCGGGGCTGGACTCGCTGGCGGAGGGCGGCTCGGCCTAGGGCGTCCGGGGTGCTGGTCGGCGGCGTCGAGCGGGCTGTGCGGAGAGGAGCGGAGGTCAGGGGAATGGTGATGGTGGTGGTGCTGGGCTCGAGGAGGAGGGAGGTGGAAGTCGGTGACAGGTCGGCGAGGCGAGGGGATCGAACGGGCTAGGGCGGATGGTCGATGGTGGGCTGGGCTAGGGCACAGCCGGAGGAGGGGCGGCGGCGCTGCGGGGAAACTTAACGGGGCTGGGTCGGCTCGGCTGAGGACGGGTGGAGCAAGGAGGAAGAAGGCGGCGCTGCCTAGGGTTCAGGCGATGGGGTCGTCGGCTGCGGCGGAGAGGAGAGGAGAGAAGAGAGAGGGGGTTTGCGACAGCGGGGCACAGAAGTCGAGGGATTTTATAGGTGGTGAATAGTAAATCCGGAGGAGATCCGATTAGGGTTCGGTTAGGGTTTCGGGTCCGGGTCGGGTTTGATTCGGATCCGACCCGACCTGACCCTGTAGGTCTGGGTTGGCTTGGTTCGGTTTGAGTTGGTCTGGTTTGGTTTAATTTTAATTAAACCGGGTTCAAGCAGGGTTTAATTTGGTTTAATTCTACGTTGGTTTTTAGGGCTTTAAAAATACTTTCGGAGTCCAATAAATTCACAAAAAATTACCCTATATCTGGTTTTTTATTTTACACCATAAAATATTATTTTTATAATATTTTAATATTAATTAACAGCATTTAAAAAAATTCAATCACAAAATACCTTAGTTTTATTTCCAGAAAATTACAAAAAAATTGGGAAAAATATTTTAAAAATTTTAGAAAAATCAGGGTGTTTACAATCTACCCCCCTAATAGGATTGCGTCCTTGCAATCGAAGAATAAACTAATAAAGGAAAGAATTATGGAAATTACAAGAATAATTAGGGTATACCTGCATCCGCAAATAAGTGACGATAACGCTGGCGCATAATATCCTCTTGTTCCCAAGTCGATTCGCCAGGAGAGTGATGTTTCCAGGCTACACGTACCAGTCTAATTGTCTGTCCTCGCAATACTTTCTCACTGATGTCGAGGATGCCAATAGGTTGTTCTTCATATCTCAAGCTTGGGCCCACCGCGATCTCTGAATGATCGACTACGTGACTTGGGTCGGTCACGTACCTTCTCAGCTGTAAGACGTGGAATACGTCATGCACTCCCTCTAAGGATGAAGGTAACGCAAGACGATATGCCACCTCACCAATGCGCTCCAGAATATCAAATGGCCAGATATACCTTGGGCTCAACTTGCCTCTGCTCTCAAATCTAATAGTACCTCGAGTGGGCAAAATCCTCAAGAATACGTGCTCTCCTTCTTTGAACTCTAGAGGACGCCTGTGCGTATCAACCCAATGCTTCTGTCTATCCTGAGCTGCACGAAGATGATTCTGAATTTGTTTTACCTTCTCCACTGTCTGCATTACTAATTCTGGACCCAGTATTTGACGTTCACCAACGTAACTCCAACATATTGGCGATATGCACTTCCTACCGTACAATGCCTCGAATGGTGCCATCTGAATGCTGGCCTGATAACTGTTGTTGTAGGAGAACTCCACCAAGTGCAAATGATCTTCCCAAGATCCTCCAAAGTCTAGCATACACGATCGCAACATATCCTCCAAGATCTGAATCGTGCGCTCCGATTGACCATGTCATGCCCCAATCCCAAAATGTAAGGAACTAGACCACGTGGCATTGGCCAGCTGACACGTCACTAAGGGTTTAATCCATTTTAATGGACCCAAAGGAACGTGCTATGCTATCATAAAATACTACAAGTCTAATACAGGTAAATCTATCTCATCCACAGGAATATCAATGAATATGGGAAATAGTGCTGAAATATATATAATGCTGAGTCTGAATGTCATAGTACACATCTTGTGGGAACAAACCCACTACAAAAGATAATAATAGTGCAAAAAATAAGATAGACTAAAGTATCGTCTATCTAGGAAAATAGCTCCATCTCCAAGTGAACAAGCTTCTAGGATCAGGCAGATTCTGATGGTGTCTCCTCTAGTTCTTCCTCTGTGGCATGCCTGGTCTCCTGTCCAGGCCCATATACCGTAAGGTAGAAGGCCTCATCTAAATTTGGAAGGGAACCAGGTCCTCAGTGGGACATAACAAGATACAAAAAACAATATGCCATGTATGTAAATACTGAATAAATAAATAAATACAGGGTGCTAACCATCTAAGTGAATGCAAGTAAAGACCTTGTAGTACGCATGGGAAAGTGTAGGCTTGACATATGCTGACTTAATTCACCAATCGTGTTGACTGGCTAGTATATGTGTCATATGCCCCCGGACACACGGGTAGCTCTGCAATCGACCATCTCCGAGGAGCATGGTATGAAGGATAAAAGACTCAAGGAGGGGGTGTCCCATATGTCTACTAGTATCTTTCGCCCAATGTAACTAATGCCAAGTCGTAACTATTCCTGAGTTTTCCTGATTTTATGCTAAGCTGTGATGCACGACACACGTACTGGTAGCTAATCAAATACGCAGCTCGCATCCCAATATGTATTGCAACCATGTTGCGTGTTCCCGTGACAGGGTCTAGGAGGATATTAGGATACCCTCTCAGTTGTTGGTAAGTCTGTAAAGACAAAGTTATTTACACTACGTGTCAACGTACTTGTTGACGGTACCCGAGGCAATCTCAGGTACTCACAGTCATATAAAATTCAGGAGAAATAGCATATAACAATATTTTAATTTAAACAGTAAACTTGGCAAGGTATACTTGCCTACTTCCTGAGTGCGTTGAAAATCTGGTCTCACAGTCAGGTCTGAGGGTTCTTGTGACAGGGGGTCACTGACTGCGCTAGAGATGTTTTCTGTTTAAGACGTCCAGGGTTCGTAAATATCATATTTAAATAAATGGGTATAATATGTTAGTATATATATATTTATGTAATATATATAGAAGTCAATATATATATAGTCATATATATATATACATATAGATATAACATAAATAAATATATATATATATATAGATATTTATATAGCATATGATATTAGGTACACAATTAAAACATATATATATATATATATATATATATATATATATATATATATATATATATATATATATATATATATATAGGGTATATATATAGAGAGTATTTATTTATACTATATAGAGAGTAAATGTCTCCAATATGATTTTCAACACATTGTATATATATATATATATATATATATATATATATATATATATATATATATATATATATATACTGTATTAATAATAATTATTATTATTATATATATATATAAAATATATATATATATAATACATATATATATATATATATATATATATATATATATATATAAAGAAAAACAAAAGATGCATATATATTTATATAATTATATATAATATACTGTATATAATATTGTATTTAAGTATATATATTATATATAGTAATATAAATATATAATTATATAATTACATATATATATATATATATAAATAATAATAAAAAAATGAAAAAAATACAGAAATATAAATACATATTTATTTACTGTATATAATGTATTTTAATATTTAATTAAATATATAATATAATATATATATTAATATATTAATATATATATATATATATATATATACATATATATACATATATATACATAATTACGTAAATATACGTATTTACAGGGGGGTGCATACCTGACACGTCAGGGGGGCCCACGGCTAGTCGCCGGCGGGAGGACGACGGCAGAGGAGGCGGTGGCTGGCCGGAGGGACGGTTGCAGTGGCAGTTTACAGTAGCAACAGCAGCGGTGGGATGCGGGGGCTGTTGCGGCCAGGGTGGTGGCGGAGGAGGCGGTACAGGGGGATGGGTCGACGGAGGGGAGGGTGGCGAAGGGCCTGGTGGTGGTGGCGGAGGTCAGGGGTGGCGGTGATGGCGGCTGGAGGTGGTCGGGATGGGGGTGGCAGTGCTGGTGTGGGTGAAGGCGGAGGAGGGGCTGCGGGGGTGAAGGCGGCTGGAGTGGTGGAGGGTCAGTTCGGTGGAGGAGGTGGCGGCTAGGCGTTTGGGGGTGGTGGCGGTGGTTCACAACGGCCGAGGTGGCGGTGAGGGGCGGACGGGAGTGGTGGTGGTGCTGTGGTGCAGGGTGGGGTGTTGGATTTATAGGGGCTGCCGGCGGCGGAGTAGTCGGCCGGAGGCGGTGAGAGTTGGTTGGAGGGAAGCTGGGGTAGTGGCGAACAGTTCGCCGGAGTTTGGTCGGAGGCGGTAGCCGGAGGGTGGCGGTGTGAGGTTTGGAAGGGGGAGGGGTCGGGTATTTATAGGGTTTTAGGGTTAGGTATTTTTGTAATTAAGTTGAAGTTCAAGGGTATTTTGGGTATTTTGGGTTTTTAGGATATTTTCCTGATATTTTCAAATATTTTGGTGGGTCCCACTGCCACGTGTACGGTGCACGTTCACCAGCCAATAGGGGGGTGACACCTCACAGGGAAAATTGCAGAAAAACCCCTATAATTTTATAAATTGTAAATAGGTCCTAAAATTGGTAATTTGCGTAATTACGTAATTTGTCTGATTAAAAACACTGATTCCTAAAAATACTGAATTGCACAAAAATGAGGGGGAAAGCTGGGGGAGTGCCTTGGGGGGGTGGGGGTGAGCCTGGGCAGGGGTAGGGCCTGGTTCTTTGGGTGATACGGGTCACCGTATTTATTAATTAATAAATACTGCGCACGGTGTTCTCTAATTATTTAGAGGCAGGTAGGGTCATAATTTTACTACGGTGTCAATATACTAATTGTAGTATATTCAAAGTAGAATATTATCATTTTTTTTTTGGGCAAAACTGGTGCATGTTGGGCCTCAAATCTCTAGGGGTACAGAGATGGGTAAAGAGCAGGAAATTAAATATGTAATAAATACGGACGTTTGTAACGATATTTGTGCGTCTCAAACGAGGCTCAAAAATAAAGCATCTGGAAGTTGCACAAAATTTAGGAAAATAGTCTAACATGTCTAGGACAGGTATATAAACTTTGTTTGGGTTTAACAGCTAGTATAATGCTCTAATTAATTGAAATGGATAGGTACACAATCAATAGGATATGTAAGCAAAATAAATTAAAAAAAAGTTACAATAATTCTAATTTGTCAAAAATATTCCTAAATTACTGAAATCTGGTCGAGGGAGTTTACAATCTACCCTCCTTAGAATATTTTGTCCTCGAAATAAAAACAGACATATGATGAGAATGAAAGATTGATTTGAAATATTAGGACATACCCTGGTTTGGAAATATATGGGGGAAACGCTGTCGAATATCCTCTTCTCGTTCCCAGGTTGATTCACCTGGTGCATGATGTCTCCATGCAACACGAACTAGAGGGATAGTCTGGCCTCGCAATATTTTCGCTACGATCTAGGATCTCTACAGGTTCCTCCTGGTACGATAGGCTTGGGCCGACGGTGATCTCTGAATGGTCCAGTACATGACTTGGGTCTGGAATGTACCTCCTCAGCTGAGATACGTGGAAGACATCATGTACTCCTTCCAAGGTCTGGGGGAGGGCTAGCTTGTAAGCAACTTCTCCAACGCGTTCCAACACATCGAAGGGTCCAATGTACTTTGGACTCAGTTTTCCTCTTCCTCCAAATCTGATAGTTCCTCTGGTAGGTGAGATCTTCAAGAACACATGCTCTCCTACTTGGAACTCTAGAGGTCATCGATGTACGTTGGCCCAGTGCTTCTATCTGTCTTGTGCAGCTCGTAGGTGTCCTTGTATCTTCTTTACCTTCTCCACCGTACGAACGACCAATTCTGGTCCCAAGATCTGTCTTTCGCCAACATCGCTCCAGCATACTGGGGAACGACATTTCCTACCATACAATGCTTCAAAGGAAGCCATTTGAATGCCCGCTTGATAGCTATTATTGTAGGAAAATTCCACCAGGTGCAAATAATCTTCCCATGATCCGCTGAAATCAAGCATGCAGGCTCTCAGCATATCTTCTAGCGTCTGGATGGTGCGCTCTGATTGGCCATCTGTCTGTGGATGATATGAGGTACTGAACTTAAGGCGGGTACCAAGACTTTCTTGCATACTTCGCCAAAAGTAAGATGTAAACCTCGTATCTCTGTCAGACACTATGCTGACTGGTACTCCATGCAGACGCACTATCTCCTTCATGTACATGTCCGCCAAGACTTTTGTAGATTGTCCGACTCTGAAAGGTAGGAAATGAGCAGCCTTGGTGAGTCTGTCTACGATCACCCATACAGCATTACGACCACTGGGACTTCTTGGGAAGCCCGTAACAAAGTCCATCGTAATGTGTTCCCATTTCCACTCGGGTATTGGGAGGGGTTGAAGTAGACCGGCAAATCTCTTATGTTCAGCCTTGACTTGCTGACACACCAGGCACTTTGCCACAAAGCGTGCTATCTCTCGCTTCATTCTATGCCACCAGTAGTATTGTCGCAGGTCTCTGTACATCTTTGTGCCACCTGGATGTATAGAGTAGGTTGAGCTGTGAGCTTCTGACATCAGCTCCTCATGAAGTTCTCCATTTGGAATATAAAGATGTTCTCCACATCTTAGAGTCCCATCTTCGTGTATGCGATATCCTGTCTGGATTCCAGCTTCAGTTCTTTGTTGAAGCCTCTGAAATCTTGTATCTGTTGGTAGAGCAGCTTTGATTCTTTCAACCAATGTTGATTGTAGCTGGTAGTTTGACAATTGGCCGTCAATTCTTGGCATAATGACCTCTATTCTTAACTTTTCTAGATCTCTCAATAGACCTGGTTGGTTGATCATAAAGAATGTCGAGGGTCTTCTGCTTAGTGCATCAGCTACTACATTAGCCTTCCCTGGATGGTACTGCAGATCGATCTCAAAATCCGTCATCACTTCGAGCCATCGTCTTTGTCTTAGGTTCAGGTCCTTCTGAGTGTAGACGTATTTTAGGCTCTTGTGATCGGTGAATATCTCCACTCGTTCGCCGTATAGATAATGTCTCCATAGCTTCAGGGCGAAGATGACTGCGGCAAGCTCCAAGTCGTGAGTGGGGTAATTCTTCTCATGAGTCCTTAGTTGTCTTGAGGCATAAGCTACAACCTTCCCATGTTGCATTAAGACACAACCCAATCCTTTTTCGGATGCATCGCTATAGATTACGAAACCTCCGGATCCAGATGGTATAGTCAAAATGGGGGCAGTAGTCAGACGCTTTTTCAACTCCTCGAAAGCTTTCTGACATTCCTCAGACCAGATGAACTCCTGCTCCTTGCGGATAAGACGGGTAATCGGCTCCGCGATCCTTGCAAAGTTTTCTATGAACCTCCGGTAATATCTGGCAAGTCCTAGAAAGCTTCTCACCTCTAAGACGTTGGTCGGGGTTGGCCATGTCTCTACAGATGAGATCTTTGCTGGGTCCACCGAGATGCCTTCTCCTGTGATCACTTGTCCAAGAAAAGCGACACGATCAAGGAAGAACTCGTACTTGCTCAGCTTAGCATAAAGGCTCTCACGTCTCAGTGTCTCTAGCACCAGTCTCAAGTGCTCTTCGTGCTCCTCGTGGCTTTTTGAATACACCAAGATGTCGTCGATGAAGACTACCACGAACTGGTCCAGATATTGGTGGAAGACTCTGTTCATCAGGTTCATGAATACGGCTGGTGCATTAGTCAGTCCAAAAGGCATCACCAGGAACTCGTAATGACCATAACGAGTTCTGAATGCTGTCTTCGGAATGTCTTCTCGCCGTACTTTGACCTGATGATAGCCTGATCTCAAGTCTATTTTTGAGAATACCACTGCTCCCATCAGTTGATCGAATAGATCATCGATCCTCGGCAAGGGGTACTTATTTTTTATTGTCAAAGCGTTAAGGGCTCTGTAATCAATACACATCCGATATGTCCCGTCCTTCTTTGGTACAAACAACACTGGTGCTCCCCAGGGTGATGTACTAGGACGAACAAATCCCTTGATTTGCAATTCCTCCAGTTGTAGCTTCAGCTCGTCAAGCTCCTTCTTCGCCAGTTGGTACACATTTGAGGATACCGGTACAGCTCCGGGTATCAGCTCAATAGTGAACTCTACTTCTCTGTCAGGCGGTAGGCCTGGCAATTCCTCCGGGAATACGTCTTCGAATTCTGCAATGATTGCTGGGGGTACTATCTCCATCGCCATGTAAGCTCTAGGAGTCTGGCCTACACCTTGCTCGATGGTACCTCGTACGTATTCGAACTTTGGGTGTCCTGGTGGTCTAAAGGTGACACTACCTTTTCGGCAGTCTAGGATAGCATTGTTCTGGATTAACCAGTCCATGCCTAAGACGACGTCGAAATTTGGCATTGGGAGTATCAAAAATCGCGCTCTTAGCTCTCTACTACAAATGACTACCGAACATGTTTCAATAATGTTGGTAACTAGAACAATGCCTCCTCCGGTAAGAATTTTCCAGCATTTAGGCAGTGGAAAGGTGGCTAGTTTGTGCATGGTTACGAAACTACTAGATATGAATGACAGGATAGCGCCAGAATCAAATAATGCGGTTGCAGATAATGATGCAACTAAAATGGTACCTGTGATGGTTTTACCTTCGGGTTCTTCTGCAACTGCAGCTAAAGCAAAGGCCTGTCCGTGCCTTTGTCCTCCAGATTGTTGTCTGGCCTTGTTGAATTGGCTCTCCTGGGTAGCCAGGGGTGCTCCCCTCTGATGTCCTCTAGATGTTGAGGGAGGTTGGGCTCCTGGTCTTTGCCCGTTCTGAGGCGTTGTATCTTTGCATTGTGGGCAATCCCTTGCCATATGTTGGCTAGCTCCACATACCAGGCATAGCCCGTTCTTCTTTCTGCAGTCTTTGATATAATGCCCCTTCTTGCCACAATAGTGGCAAGTTGGGAGCTCTTTCTTCTGATAGGGTCCCGTCGTCTGCTGCGTCTGATTTTGTGTACGACGGATAGGTCCTCCTGCTCTTTGCTGGTTTTTGGTCGGGATGTTTGGATTAGAGCGTCTCACTCCTCGGCCAATAGCTTCTTGCACCCTCGCTTTTGTAAGAACCTCCTCGTAGGAGATCATCGACTGCGTCGTCGTATATCTCTGGAGTTCGAAGGTGAGGCCGTGGTGGAACCTCTTGGCCTTCTCCAGTCCATTCGGTATCAAGATGGCACCGAATCGACTCAGTCTGCTGAACTCTGCGTCGTAAGCGTCGACAGTCATATTTCCCTGTTCCAAGTGCAGGAACTGGGAGTACAAGGCATCTTGGACTGTTGCTGGAAAGTACTTTGCGTTAAAGTGCTCCAAAAATTGTTCCCAAGTCTGGTCTTTGTCGACGCTACGCTCTATAGAATCCCACCAGTGATGGGCGTTGCCTAAGAGCTGGGCCCTCACGGCGGTTATCCACAAGTCGGGGGAAAGTTGCGAGCCTTCCAGCAGTATTTCGGTTTTGGAGATCCAGTCTGAGATCTCCTCTGGGGTTTTGCTGCCTTTAAAGTTTCTCGGGCTCATCTGGCGGAAGCCTCGAACAGTGCCTACTGGTTGGACAGATGCTGGTGCCGGAGCAGTGGTTCTTTCCAAAGCTGTCATCAAGGTCTATCTTAGGGCCTCAGTTTGCTGCCACTGAGCCTGTCTCAGTGCTTCAGTCTGTTGCCACTGAGTTTGTAGCATGGCTTGGAGGAACTGGAACATTTGAGGTTGGCCCTCAAGCTGTGGCATCAGGGCAGGAAGGGCTGGAGGTGGAGGCAGAGGTGTCTCTGCCTGCGGTGTTGGGGCCTGAGAGGTTTGTCCATCTTGCTGGGCTGGTGTTCCTGTTTGAGCAGGATTCTGGTGAATGTACGGGATCGTCGGGTAGACCAGCATCCTGCTAGGGGATTGGTCTCTCGGGGTAGTCGGGGTTCCTTAGACATCGGGCGAGGGGTCTGTTGCTTGGTCAGCCCCATCAATCGCATGTCCACCGGGTATGTCCATATCTCTGAAGAAGATAGAATAATTAAAAAAAGCACAAGGAATTAATAATTGATAATCAAGCAGGATGCAAAAATTTCGATGAAGTCAATGTGGATAAGACCTAGTATTTCTATCCTATTGCAGGTTTGCTGGGCATGTCATCATACCACTAGTAATAAACTAGACCTGCATGGGCCACCACTAAAACTATGTCACGCTCCAGTCCTAAAATGTAAGGAACTAGGCCACGTGGCATTGGCCAGCTGACACGTCACTAAGGGTTTAATCCATTTTAATGGACCCAAAGGAACGTGCTACGCTGTCCTAAAATACTACAAGTCTAATACAGGTAAATCTATCTCATCCACAGGAATATCAATAAATATGGGAAATAGTGCTGAAATATATATAATGCTGAGTCTGAATGTCATAGTACACATCTTGTGGGAACAAACCCACTACAAAAGATAATAATAGTGCAGAAAATAAGATAGACTAAAGTATCGTCTATCTAGGAAAACAGCTCCATCTCCAGGTGAACAAGCTTCTAGGATCAGGCAGATTATGATGGTGTCTCCTCTAGTTCTTTCTCTGTGGCATGCCTGGTCTCCTGTCTAGGCCCATATACCGTAGGGTAGAAGGCCTCATCTAAATCTGAAAGGGAACCAGGTCCTCAGTGGGATATAGCAAGATATAGAAAACAACATGCCATGTATGTAAATACTGAATAAATAAATAAATAAATACATGGTGCTAACCATCTAAGTGAATGCAAGTAAAGACCTTGTAGTACGCATGAGAAAGTGTAGGCTTGACATATGCTGACTTAATTCACCAATCGTGTTGACTGGCTAGTATATGTGTCATATGCCCCCGGACACACGGGTAGCTCTGCAATCGACCATCTCCGAGGAGCATGGTACGAAGGATAAAAGACTCAAGGAGGGGTGTCCCATGTGTCTACTAGTATCTTTCTCGCCCAATGTAACTAATGCCAAGTCGTAACTATTCTTGAGTTTTCCTGATTTTATGCTAAGCCGTGATGCACGACACACGTACTGGTAGCTAATCAAATACGCAGCTCGCATTCCAATATGTATTGCAACCATGTTACGTGTTCCCGTGACAGGGTCTAGGAGGATATTAGGATACCCTCTCAGTTGTTGGTAAGTCTGTAAAGACTAAGTTATTTATACTACGTGTCAACGTACTTGTTAACGGTACCCGAGGCAATCTCAGGTACTCACAGTCATATGAAATTCAGGAGAAATAGCATATAATAATATTTTAATTTAAACAGTAAACTTGGCAAGGTATACTTGCCTACTTCCTGAGTGCGTTGAAAATCTGGTCTCACAGTCAGGTCTGAGGGTTCTTGTGACAGGGGGTCACTGACTGCGCTGGAGATGTTTTCTGTTTAAGACGTCCAGGGTTCGTAAATATCATATTTAAATAAATGGGTATAATATGTTAGTATATATATATATATGTAATATATATAGAAGTCAATATATATATATATATATATATAGTCATATATATATATACATATAGATATAACATAAATATATATATATATAGATATTTATATAGCATATGATATTAGGTACATAATTAAAATATATATATATATATATTGAAGTACATATATATATATATATATATAGGGTATATATATATATAGAGAGAGAGTATTTATTTATACTATATAGAGAGTAAAAGTCATATATATATATAAGTGTACATATATATATAGTTTATATAATATAATGCAACATATATAAATAATATATATTTTATATATATAAAAACATAAAAGGGCATATAGTATATACTATAATATATTATGCATATATATTATAATATATAGATATATATATATTTATATAAAAAGAAATGAAAAAGACATACATATAATATATTATAATATATATATACATATATATGTAATATGTATATATACATATATATAAATAAAAGAAATGAAAGGCCATACATATATATATATATATATATATATATATATATATATATATATATATATATATATATACATATATAAATAATAGATATATATATACATATATATAAAGAAAATAAAAGGTATATATATATATATATATATATATATATATATATATATATATATATAATAATATACTTATATGATGCATAATACATAATATATATATATATATATATATATATATATATATATATATATATATATATATATATATATATATATATATAAAGAAAGTATTTTATATAATATTATATATATTATATACATTGTATATATATATATATATATATATATATATATATATATATATATATATATATATATATATATACTGTATTAATAATTATTATTATTATTATATATATAATATATATATATATAATTACATATAATAATACATATATTTAAACATATATATATATATATATATATATATATATATATATATATATATATATATATATATATATATATATATATATATATATATAATACATATATATATAATACATACATATATATATATATATATATATATATATATATATATAAAAGGAAAAAGAAAAATAAAAGATGCATATATATTTATATAATTATATATAATATACTGTATATAATACTGTATTTAAGTATATATATTATATATAGTAATATATATATATAATTATATAATTACATATATATATATATATATATATATATATATATATACATATACATATACATATACATATAAATAATAATAAAAAAATGAAAAAAAATATAAAAATATAAATACATATTTATTTACTGTATATATTGTATTTTAATATTTAATTAAATATATAATATAATATATATATTAATATATATTAATATATATATATATACATATATATACATATATATACATATATACATGCATATACATAATTACGTAAATACACGTATTTACAGGGGGGGTGTATACCTGACACGTCAGGGGGGCCCACGGCTAGTCGCCGGCGGGAGGACGGCGGCGGAGTAGGCGGTGGCTGGCCGGAGGGACGGTGGCAGTGGCAGTTTACAGCATCAGCAGCGGTGGCTTGCGGGGGCTGCTGCGGCCAGGGTGGTGGCGGAGGAGGCGGTGTAGGCGGATGGGTCGACGGAGGGGAGGGTGGCGAAGGGCCTGGTGGTGGTGGCGGAGGTCAGGGGTGGTGGTGGCGGAGGTCAGGGGTGGCGGTGGTGGAGGCTGGAGGTGGTCGGGATGGGGGTGGCAGTGCTGGTGTGGGTGAAGGCGGAGGGGCTGTGGGGGTGAAGGCGACCGGAGTGGTGGTCGTGGGGCGGTGGTGGAGGGTCAGTTCGATGGAGGAGGTGGTGGCGAGGCATTTGGGGGTGGTGGCGGTGGTTCACGACGGCCGGGGTGGCGGTGAGGGGCGGACGGGAGTGGTGGTGGTGCTGTGGTGCAGGGTGGCTGTTGGGTTTGTAGGGGCTGCCGGCGGAGGAGTAGTCGGCCGAAGGCGGTGAGAGTTGGTCGGAGGGAAGCTAGGGTAGTGGCGAACAGTTCGCCGGAGTTTGGTCGGAGGCGGTGGCCGGAGGGTGGCGGTGTGAGGTTTGGAAGGGGGAGGGTCGGGTATTTATAGGGTTTTAGGGTTAGGTATTTTTGTAATTAAGTTGAAGTTCAAGGGTATTTTGGGTATTTTGGATTTTTAGGATATTTTCCTTTATATTTTTAGATATTTTGGTGGGTCCCACTGCCACGTGTACGGTGCACGTTCACCAGCCAATAGGGGGTGACACCTCACAGGAAAAATTACAGAAAAACCCCTTTAATTTCATAAATTGCAAATAGGTCCTAAAATTGGTAATTTGCATAATTATGCAATTTATCTGATTAAAAACACAGATTCCTAAAAATACTGAATTGTACAGAAATGAGGGGAAAAGCTGGGGGAGTGCCTTGGGGGGTGAGGGTGAGCCTGGGCAGGGACAGGGCCTGGTTCTTTGGGTGATACGGGTCACCGTATTTATTAATTAATAAATACTGCGCACGGTGTTCTCTAATTATTTAGAGGCAGGTAGGGTCATAATTTTACTACGGTGTTAATATACTAATTGTAGTATATTCAAAGTAGAATATTATCGTATTTTTGTTTGGGCAAAACTGGTGCATGTTGGGCTTCAAATCTCTAGGGGTACAGAGATAGGTAAAGAGCAAGAAATTAAATAGGTATTAAATACGGACGTTTGTAACGATATTTGTGCGTCTCAAACGAGGCTAAAAAATAAAGCATCTGGGAGTTGCACAAAATTTAGAAAAATAGTCTAACATGTCTAGGACAGGTATGTGAACTTTGTTTGGGTTTAACAGCTAGTGTAATGCTCTAATTAATTGAAATGGTCAGGTGCACAATCAATAGGATATGTAAGCAAAATAAATTAAAAAAGTTATAATAATTCTAATTTGTCAAAAATATTCCTAAATTATTAAATCTGGTCGAGGGAGTTTACAGACCATCTGTCTGTGGATGGTAAGCTGTGCTGAATTTGAGTCTGGTGCCAAGACTCTCTTGCATGCTTCGCCAGAAATGAGATGTAAATCTTGAATCTCAATCTGATACAATACTAACCGAAACTCCATGTAATCTTACTATTTGTCGTATATATATGTCGACTAGTACCTCTGTGGACTGTCCAACTCTAAATGGCAAGAAATGTGCCTATTTAGTGAGTCGATCCACGATAACCCATACTGCATCTCTTCCGCTGGGGCTTCTTGGAAATTCTGTGACAAAATCCATAGTGATATGTTCCCACTTCCATTCTGGTATAGGAAGCGGCTGTAACATACCTGCAGTCCTTTGGTGTTCGGCCTTTACTTGCTGACATACCAAACATTTTGCCACAAATCGTGCAATCTCCCTTTTCATTCCATGCCACCAATAATACTGCCTCAAGTCTCGGTACATCTTGGTTCCTCCTGGGTGAACATAGTACATGAAGCTGTGTGCTTTCGTCTTTAACTCATGTCTCAATTCTCCATTTGGAACATACAGACGATTTCTACACCTTAATGTCCCGTCTTCATGTATGCGAAGTCCCGTCTGCATGCATGCTTCTGTCCTTTCTTTAAGTCTTCGAAATCTAGCATCAGTGGGCAATGCCTCTTTTATCCTCTCCACAAGTGACGACTTAACTTCGAGATTAGCCAGCAAGCCACTATGTCCTGGTAAAACAACCTCTATCTGAAGCTCCTGTAGATCTTTCAATAACTCAGGCTGCATCGTCAAGAAATAAGCCGTAGGCTTCCTGCTGAGTGCGTCTGCTACGACATTCGCCTTTCCCGGGTGATACTGCAGGTCTATATCAAAGTCTACCATCAATTCAAGCCAACGTCTCTGTCTCATGTTGAGATCCTTCTGAGTATATACATACTTCAGACTCTTGTGATCAGTAAAGATTTCTACCTTCTCCCCATAAAGATAGTGCCTCCAAATCTTCAGTGCAAATATAACTGCTGCTAGCTCCAGATCGTGCGTTGGATAGTTCTTCTCATGGACCTTCAACTGTCTCGATGCATAAGCAATAACTTTGCCATGTTGCATCAAAACACATCCTAGTCCACTACCAGATGCATCACTGTAAACAACAAAACCTCCTGACCCTGAAGGAAGAGTCAAGACAGGTATTGTTGTCAATCTTCTCTTCAATTCTTCAAAGGCCTTCTAGCAGTCTTCTATCTATGTAAACTCCTGGTCCTTACGTGTCAACTTCGTCATAGGCTCCGTAATCCTTGAGAAATTTTCTACAAACCTTCGGTAATATCCCGCAAGCCCGAGAAAACTTCTCACTTCTGCAACTGATGTAGGTGTAGGCCAAGTCTCTATTGCAGCAACCTTCTCCGGATCAACTGAAAGTCCTTCTCCTGAGATGATATGTCCCAAGAAAGGCACTTTATCCATACAAAACTCACACTTACTGAGTTTGGCATATAACTTCTCTTGTCTCAATGTCTCTAACACAATTCTTAGATGCTCCTCGTGCTCTTCGTGGCTCTTGGAATATACTAGAATGTCATCAATGAACACAACCACAAATTTATCCAAGTACTGATGAAAGACTCCGTTCATCAAACTCATAAACACAGCTGGCGCGTTGGTTAAACCAAACGGCATTACCAAAAACTCATAATGTCCATACTTGGTCCTGAAGGCTGTCTTCGGTATATCCTTCTTCCTTACTTTAATCTGGTGATAGCCAGATCTAAGGTCAATCTTCGAGAATACCCTAGCACCACTCAATTGATCGAATAGATCATCAATGCGTGGTAAGGGATACCTGTTCTTGATGGTCACAGCATTTAATGCCCTGTAGTCAATGCACAACCGTACTGTTCCATCCTTCTTCGGTACAAATAGTATGGGTGCTCCCAAGGTGAAACACTGGGCCGAATAAAATCATTCTCCAAAAGATCATCAACTTGTTCCTTCAACTCCACTAACTCCTTAGGTGCTAGCCGATATACTGATGAAGTGATAGGCTCTGCTCTTGGAGTTAAGTTTATTGTGAATTCTATTTTCCGATCAGGCGGTAAACCTGGAAGATCATCAGAAAATACATCCACAAACTCTGATATGACTCTTGGGTAACATGTCTCCCCTTTTACAGATATTACCCTAAGAGTAGGCTGAACTCCTTGCTCTACAGCTCCCCGAAGAAACTCAAATTCTGGGTGTCCAGGCGGTCTAAATATAACCCGTCCAAGTCGGCAATCAAGAGTCGCATGGTACTGACTTAACCAGTCTATACCAAGTACGACATCATAATCCGGCATAGAAAAGATCAAAAATTGAGCTCGCATCTCTCTTCCACAGACTACTACAGAACATGATCTACAGACGTCACTAACTGGGATAATTCCACCTCCCGTAAGAATTCTCTTCATCTTCGGAAGGAGTGCGGTAGCTACTCTATGGGTGGCTACAAAGCTAGCTGCTATAAATGAATGCGATGCTCCAGAATCAAATAAAGCTACAGCTGGTAATGAAGCTACTAAAATAGTACCTGCGATAACCTCTCCTGCAGTAGCTTCCTCCTCAACAGCCAATGCAAATGCCTGTCCTCGTCCCTGAGCTTGACCTCTCTGTTGTTGAGCCTGCTGAAATAGAGATGCCTGTGGTGCCAGTGGTGGTCTTTGCTGATATCCTCCTGGAGTTGGTGGTCTGACTCCTCCAACTCCTGTCTGCGGTGCTCCCACTGCTGGATAAGCTGGTCTTGGTGCAGGTAAAGCTAGTCTTGGTACTCCCTCTCTGCGCTCAGTGCAGTCTCTGGTTGGATGCTGGTTGGATCCACAAGCCAGGCATAGTCCCAACTTGCGTCTGCATTCTCTCTCAATGTGACCTACCTTGCCGCAGTGGTGACAAGTAGGGAGAGATATGGCCCTGTGTGCTGCTCTATCTGGCATACTCATCTGGGATCGTTTTGCAGAATCCCTATGTGATGTCCTGGATGGTGCTGATGTGATTGGCCTCTTCAGATTTGCTCCCTTCTAGTAACACGCTCCATGCGTCGTGCTGCTGCAAGGACGTCTGTATATGATGTAGGTACAACAGATCCAATCAACCTCTGGAGCTCGAAATTCAGTCCGTCAAAGAACTTCTCAGCTTTCTCTTCCTCTGTCGAAATTAAGGTTGGGGCAAAGCGACTCAGACGAATAAATTCTGCATTGTATTCTTCCACTGACATATTGCCTTGGATAAGGTGGTTGAACTTGTCTCTGAGCTCCGACCGTGCTACTGCTGGGATATACATCTCTTGGAAGAGTCTACTCTTCCCAAGTGACTCGGTCCTGTCCGAGCCTTCTTTCTTCTGATAACCACCAATGATGTGCATTTTCAGTCAACTGCATCCTGACCGCAGTCATCCATTTCTCCCTTGGAAGTTCAGCTGCTTCCAACTGGTGCTTTATGTTCGTGAGCCATTCGTGAACTTCAGTTGGCCCCTCTTTGCCAGAAAAGGTACGAGGCTTAAGCTGACAAAAATCAGTGATAGATCCCGTCGCTGGTCGCCTAGATGGTGGGTTTGCCTGCTCTATTGCGGATACCAGGCTGGTTCTCAAATACTCTGCCTCATGACGCTGAGCCTCTTGTTGAACCTGCTGTTGGGCTTGCACCATGGCATACATCATCTGAAACATCTGTTGCCCGTCCATGGCTTGCCCTGGCGGGAAAACTGGCATCTGTAGTGTGAACTGTGGCGGAGGTGGGATGTCATCACGCCGGAACCTTGGATTAGGCTGGCCGGTTTGATTTCCTTGAGATGATTGTCCTCCATTCCCTGGTGTCACTCCGTCTACATAGGTAACCACAGCATCGTGTGGTGTATCCAAGGGATTCTCATCTCCGTTCCTGGGATCCATTACTCTGCAACCAAAAGATAAACTATAAGAACGCTCAGAGGAATCAACACAGGATGCAAATCAAGTAACAAATTCGAGTTCGATATAGAGTTCAAAAATAGTTCAAATAATGGATGAGATCCTATAACTTATCCTATCCTTAGGGCAGGCTTGTTCGGTCTCTAAGTTGAAACCGAACGATTTAGTCGTAGACCTGCATGGGCCACCATAAAAACTATGTCACGCCCCAGTCCCAAAATACCGAAGGACTAGACACGTGGCAATGGCCAACAGCACGCACCGATGGACAAACCCAATTTAATGGATCCATCAGGGCGTACTTAAGCTGTAAAATAAAGTCTACGACAACATGGCACAACTAATCTCATCCATACAAGATAAAATATGATCCACAGAAAATAAGAAATATAAATCTTCAACCAGTCTCAACAAAGTGCTTCGGGGAACAACCCGATAAAATCTGATACAATGGTTCAACAGACCAAAATATAAATGACTGAATAAAGTAAATACTGAGCGTGAAATATGGATGCTCAGGAAAAGTCTTCAGCTAACACCTCGTCCTCGGGTGCCGGTACAGCTCCTGTATCAACTCCTGCTCCTGCTCCTGCTCCTGCTACTGCTGCTGTCCCGTATACCTCGGGATATATCTCGTCTGCAAATCCTGGGGACATAATCCGGTATCCAGGTCCTCAAGGGACATAACAAGGTACAAAAGATACAAGCCAAAATGCAGTGTGATAGTAAATAAAATAAATAGGGTAAGTATGTAACCATCTATGTGAAATGCAAGATGAGAGCATCACGAGTACTCAGGCTGAGCCACTACAAGCTTTGTGTCGGGGAGCCGGTAGCAGTAATAATGAGTAATGGGCCAAGCTCGGATTTCAGAGTCTTGTGCCTCACAATAATAGGGGTTATATATATGATCAGCCTGTAGCCTGTGTGTCTCTCCCCACCCAATGTAACCGTACGTCTCATGTCCATAACGTCTCATGTATATGGCACGCAAGATCATAGCTAATGCAGCAAGTCATAGAGTATCTAGGAATATAATGTCAATGTCAAATCCTGCATCCTATACAGAATCACCATGAATATCTCAAAAAGATCTTATCTCATGTATAGTGTCAAGTGTCCTGGGTATAATATACTTGATGAGACAAGTACGAGAATATAAAGGGGTCATGAATGTCCATCTCTAGATGACAATACACAACTCCGCGTACGGGGTTGGCATCCGACTAATAATCGGACGCTAAGTAAGTCACACGGTCCTAGGTTAAGCATGCACAAGATATAAATATATAAGCCAAGGAAATAATTAACAAGAACTGCAATGTTGGCAAGGTACACTTGCACGACATTGTATAAATAAGTCAAGGAAATAAGTAGCAAAACTGCAGGGTTTGGCAAGGTACACTTGCCTGGGGTTTGAATACCAACAATTGTCCCTGTATCAGTGGATCCTGCAGGTACTCCTCCAAAAGCTGTAATAAACATCACCAAAAGTCTCAGAAAATATCAAATAGCTAAAAATGTCTGTCCTTAAGTCCAATTTGGACACAGGGGCAAAAATGACATTTTCGGATCAAAGCGGGGTCCACCTGTGGGCCACTTTGCACCGACAAACGTGTCAGGGTCAAAGGTCTCCAAATTCGTCAAACTTAGTGTCAACAAGTCAGGAACGATGATACGAACCCAACGGAACTTCCAGAATTGGATTCCGATGAGCCGATCACAAAATCGCCCGTCAAGTGGATCCTATGGGGCCCACGATACGCAATTTTGTCAATGTTCTCAGAATCGTACCAAAATTGGGTCACAGGACCAGCGTATTGCTATGAGTCTGATGGCTCAAGTTTTGTCTCGATCCGACATGTGTACACAAAGTTACGATGCGTTCCAGAATAGGCGAATATGGGGCATTGTCGGCGGATACGCGTTGATTCTGGTGTGCACGCACATCCAAATCAACTTTTGCGAAATCCCATACGTCCGTATCAACGGCGTGCACGTTTCGGTAAAGATCGCGTACGACCAAGTCGTCCCATTTGGCGGGGCGCACTCAGTTCCGGGGTGAAACAGGGCGTTGGTTTTCCTGTTTTTGGATCGTGGTTCGCGATCACCACAGGACGCGACACACCGAGCGGATTGCACGGGCATCGAGAGGGTTATACAGTCTACGCGACATAACTGACGGAAAAAAAAACAGAATAACGAGGAGAGAGAACGGGTTACCTGAACATGGCTCCGTAAAATCAGAATTTCCTGTGTCCGCGATGCTGGTTCGTGTCCTGGTCACCGTGTCCGGTCTACACAGGATCCGTGTCCGGACTCGGGCTGTGTCCGGGGACAGCGGGGCTGGACTCGCCGGCGGAGGGTGGCTCGGCCTAGGGCGTCCGGGGTGCTGGTCGGCGACGTCGAACGGGCTGTGCGGAGAGGAGCGGAGGTCGGGGGAATGGTGATGGTAGTGGTGCTGGGCTCGAGGCGGAGGGAGGTGGAAGTCGGTGACAGGTCGGCGAGGCGAGGGGATCGAGCGGGGCTAGGGCGGAGCTAGGGTGGATGGTCGATGGTGGGCTGGGCTAGGGCACAGCCGGAGGAGGGGCGGCGGCGCTGCGGGGAAACTCGCCGGGGCTGGGTCGTTTCGGCTGAGGACGGGTGGAGCAAGGAGGAAGAAGGCAGCGCTGCCTAGGGTTCAGGCGAGGGGGTCGTCGGCTGCGGCGGAAAGGAGAGGAGAGAAGAGAGAGGGGGTTTGCGGCGGCGGGGCACAGAAGTCGAGGGATTTTATAGGTGGTGAATAGTAAATCCGGCGGAGATCCGATTAGGGTTCGGTTAGGGTTTCGGGTCCGGGTCGGGTTTGATTCGGATCCGACCCGACCCGACCCGTTAGGTCTGGGTTGGCTTGGTTCGGTTTGAGTTGGTCTGGTTTGGTTTAATTTCAATTAAACCGGGTTCAGTCAGGGTTTAATTTGGTTTAATTCTACGTTGGTTTTTAGGACTTTAAAAATGCTTCCGGAGTCCAATAAATTCACAGAAAATTACCCTATATCTGGTTTTCCATTTTATACCATAAAATATTATTTTCATAATATTTTAATATTAATTAATAGGATTTAAAAATCTTTTAATCATAAAATACCTTAGTTTTATTTTCAGAAAATTACAGAAAAATTGGGAAAAATGTTTTAAAAATTTTAGAAAAATCAGGGTGTTTACACAGACAACAAGTAGCAGCTACTACTTCACACAAGCTTGGCAATATACCAAACACCTTGAGCTCAAACCCATAATACCCATGATACACATCCAAATAGAATGCTAAACCCCCCAATCCTCCATATTAATCATTCACACATATCAAATACGCATATATATAACTAATGCAATTAGTTACACTAAGAATTGAAGAGAATATACACAAATAAAATGAGCCCCGTATCACCCCGTATCATACTGTATCATGATACGGCCTATTCGTGTCCAATTGTGGCGAATATTGGGTATCCGTTGTTAAACCAGGCCGAATACTTTATGAAATGGGAGGAGTATCAGAAACTGTATGTAGCTAGCCTCACAACACTCTAACAAACCTAATTAGGTCCACTAAACCTAATGACAAAAACTTTGTGTGCCAATCTCGGATTTCCTCCAAAATTGACACCAAACACTATGTAAAAGTCTCCAAATAGGTCAAATGAAGTCCAAGCTTCTCCCCCTGGATAGCCCTAATGTATGGATGAATTCTAAATGACTAATTATACTATTTAGATGTAAATATAAAGTCTAATCTCAGATTTTACCTATTGGAAGATGGATTCCCAATACAAAGGCACTAGTAGACACAATCCTCAAGAATGGACACCTCTTTCAAGCTTCTCTCCTTCCAATGCTTCCTCTTTGCTAATCCAAGCTCAAGCCTTATTGGGATGACAATAGGAAAGTGTTGGAGATCAATTTGAAAATGGAAGAGGTTGGGTCTTCTTCTCAAATAGAGAGAGAAATGAGAAAATAGGGTTTGTTAGAGGTTATTAATGAATCAAATGATGGATTTATATAGGAAATAGGACCAACCACTATTCCTAACCCTAATGCAATATAAAATGCTCAATAAGCCCTTATAATTAGTCATGAAGGTTTAGTTAGGAAAGGGATTTAATTAAAGGTAGGTTCTAATGATTAAAAGAAGGATTTGCTAACCATTTTTCTCTAATTAAATGGGTAAATCATGACTAACTAATTGGGTGCACTAATTGTGTCATGACAAGTCTAGTTTGGTCAAATAGGTTCACTAATAACTAGTCTAACTAATGGCTAACAACTAACCATTAACTATATAAAATATATATAAACATATGTAGCAATACTAATTATTGAAAATAAAAAAAATACCATTCAATATAATAATTATGAAATACCATTCACAATACTACTAATAATAGAAATAGACAAAACTATCCCTCTCAGGAAAAGTGGTAGTGACATTAGGTCCATCGGGACAAGTCCATGTTGTCCACTACCCAAATACAATCGAAAAGATAAATAGATTTAAGATTGAGCCCGACCCAACCTATACTAAACCAACCTATACTAAGATCGGCTCTTGGGTGGGTCGACCTTAAACTCAAGCCATTTTGCAAACATCGAGCCAACCTTAACCAATTTATCATCCCTATGCATACAAGTTAAAATGTGTATCCTTTTTTGTATCAAGGTGTCTATCGGGCTGGGCCGAGAGGCTCAAGCCCAGAGTTGACCGAGTTTGACCGATTTTAGGCTGGGCCGGGCTTTTAAAACCAATATTCAAACCCAGTCCCGACCTAGACCAGGGTAGCTTCGGGCCGGACTAGACCTGACCCACGGGTCGACCAATATATATATATATATATATATATATATATATATATATATATATATATATATATATATATATATATATATATATATATATATATATATATATATATATATATATATATATATATATATATGCATTTATAATACAAAATGAAATGGATTGAGTGGTTATGTGGAGAAACTATAAAGTTAGAGTTTGTCACATGTGATTCGATTTTCCCTATCTCCATTTACAATTTTGTGCGTGTATATTATTTGAATAGGGGGGAGGGGGAGGGGGAGGCGCAGATTTACCTATGTATACTACATTTATATGCATTTATAAAATAAAATAAAATTTATTGAGTGGTTATGTGGAGAAACTATAAAGTCAAAGTTAGTTAAAGGTGGTCATGGGTTCGATTTTCCCAATCTCCATTTGTAATTTTAATTTTTGTGTATATTATTTGAATGGTAGGGACCAGCCTAGACCGGGTCTCCAATCGGGCCTGTCCGGATCGGGTCGATTTTCCCTATCTCCATGTGATTTGATTTTCCCTATCTCCATTTACAATTTTGTGCGTGTATATTATTTGAATAGGGGGGAGGGGGAGGGGGAGGCGCAGATTTACCTATGTATACTACATTTATATGCATTTATAAAATAAAATGAAATTTATTGAGTGGTTATGTGGAGAAACTATAAAGTCAAAGTTAGTTAAAGGTGGTCATGGGTTCGATTTTCCCAATCTCCATTTGTAATTTTAATTTTTGTGTATATTATTTGAATGGTAGGGACCAGCCTAGACCGGGTCTCCAATCGGGCCTGTCCGGATTGGGTCGACTGGATTTTTGAGTTAGAACCGGTTCGGACCAGTTTTTCAACCGGGCAGAACAATCAGGCCGATGTCCTAGATCCAGCCCAGACCCGTTTATATTGTGGGCCTGGCCGGGTCGGCTCGTTAACCGAGTCCGAGCAGACCCAGACTGGTATTGATCGGGACAGATTTTGGACCGTCCGGTCCATTACAAACCTTGAAGCTTTGATCTTTTTTCACTATCATACAACATTTTTATCTCCTTAAATAGTTTTTACCACTCAATATGGGCCAACAAACTTAACAAAATGACCTTGTATGTAATGACTGAAACACACATCACAAAGTTGAAGGAAAGATTGATCTAGTTGACACCATCTCAAAAGGGAAATAAATTTTAAATTCTTTGTCACGACTTAAAAGGAGAGAAAATATTTTATTACCCCAAGGAATATTCTACTCCCTAAGGATGCATTTCAAGGTGTATAATGGCCCAGGCGGGTCAGAACCGTGTCCGGTCAACGCCGATCTGGGTCAGGCCGGACCTGGTCAACGAATTGTCCCGTCTCGGCCTACAGACATAATGGGACCAGACTGGGTCTTCATTTTTTGACCCAAAAGTCTAGCCCGACCCGGTTCAAACACTGTCTGAAGCGATTAAGCCCGCATAGCACAGTCGACCCGGCCCAAACCGGCTCGATCAACCCGGCTCAGACCGGTCCAATTCGCCAACCCAGTTCAGACCCATTAGTCCCGGTTGAAGTCTGGTCTAAAAAAATTATATATATATTGGGTTATTGGTTACTGAATATTGAACTTTGGAGAGAACTTGAAGTAGTAGACAAAAACTCAAAGACTCACGTGAAATTATCATGTCATTATTATTTTTAGTATATAAAAATTAATTTATAGTCATTCAAATCACAAGTTAATATGGAATTATCATGTCGTTAGTCTTTTTTAGTATATGACAATTAATTGATAGTCATTCAAAATGTTCAAAACATAAATGGTAGTTATTTAAATTATATGACAATTAAATCTGTTTATAGTATATGATAATTAAATTCATTTATAAAAATTAATATATTGTATAAATTTGTTTAATAATTCAAATTTGTTTAAAAACTTTGGATAATTAAATCTATTTAATATTCAAATCATGTCATTGGTCATTTTTAGTATATGACAATTAAATCAGTTTTAAAAATTAATAGATAGTCATTCAAATAATTAGAATATATGGTAGTTATTCAAAGATGATTATTTTTAATATATGACAATTAATTAATAGTCATTCAAGACATTCAAAGCATAAATAATATTTATTCAAATTATATGACAATTAAATCCGTTTATAGTATATGTCAATTAAATATGTTTATAAAAATTAATATATTATATAAATTTGTTTAATATTCAAATTATTTCATTTGTCATTTTAGGTATGATAATTAAATCCATTTATAAAAATTAATTGATAGCTATTCAAATTATTAACATATATGGTAATTATTCAAAGACGGTCATTTTTTAATATATGATAATTAATTTATAGTCATTCAAAACATTCAAAGCATAAACGCTAGTTATTCAAATTAATTGATAATTAAATCTGTTTATAGTATATGACGATTAAATTTTTTATTAAAAATTAATATATTATATAAATCTGTTTAATATTTAAATTCGTTTAATATGAAAATTAAATTTGTTTAATATTCAAATCATGTTATTGGTCATTTTTAGTACATGATAATTAAATTTATTTATAAAAATTAATTAATAGTCAATCAAATTATTATCATATATGGTAGTTATTCAAATTATGTTATTGGTCATTTTGGTATATGACAATTAAATCCATTTATAAAAATTAATTGAAAGCCATTCAAATTATTAGCATATAGGGTAGTTATTCAAGGACGGCCATTTTTAGCATATGACAATTAATTGATAGCCATTCAAAGCATAAATGATAGTTATTCAAATTATATGACAATTAAATCCGATTATAGTATATGACAATTAAATTCGTTTATAAAAATTAATACATTTTATAAATTTGTTTAATATTCACATCCTTTAAGTTTATAAAAACATGTTATATCAAAATTTTCAATTTAATTAATTTTTTTTATTTTTTCCCTCCATTTATTTATTAAGTTTTTTTTAAAAATAAAATCGGGCCAATCCGGCCTGACCATGAACGGTCCTGTTCGGCCCGGCCCGCCCCCGACCGGGTCATGGGTCCGGACTAGATTCCTATTTCTTTCTTTCGTGTCGAACCTGTCTGACCCGTTTTCTCTCCCGAGCTATGCTCGGCCCAAACTGAAACCGGTCAAACCCGGTCAGCGCGGGCCCTGGCACGGCCCATTACACACCTTGAGTTGCATTTTGTGTGAGAAATACTATATAACCAAAAATTTTATATTTTTGGAAATCAAATTTCAAGTAATTAAATTTTCTAAAAAAATTATATCCTCATGTTTAGTGACTACATAAATATTCCTCGAGATTGAAAATAAAAATATTAAATATTAAAAAAATAGAGAAAAACATAAAAGAAAAAAACAACAACAAATAATTCTTAACATTCTTAAAAAATTGGGAAAAAAAGATAAAAACTGTAAAAAGCAAAAAGATTTCTTACAAAAATAAAAATATAATAATAACCTAAAAATGAAAAAAAAATACATTATTATTATTTGTAATTTTATATTGACTTCTAATTGTTTTGTATTATTTTGCAGTTAAATTTAGATAAACAATTACACAAATTTAACTTAATTTTCTAACCTTACATAAAAGTTTCAGAACTCCATAAACCATGAAAAATAACAAAAATAAGTTGTCCCCGTGGAGTTCCATGCAACAACAAAAAAACTATAGTTCTTTAAAATTTTACACACTTCTAACTCCGTTAAACTCACAATAATATTAATTATCTAATCATTGATCAAAACAAGTGGTAGTATGTTGACATCCGCTACTAACAATTTTTTCCCTGTGAAGTTATATCATTGTCGAACTTATAATAACATTACCATAGTCGAACTTGCAATAGCATCAACTTATAATAACATTACCATAGTCGAACTTGCAATAGCATTGGTAACTAAAAATTAGGTATACATTTTATACCGGTTTTACTGGTCAATCAATATATTCGCTAATACATCAGTTATATTATTAATTTTTTATTTGAAAAAAAAAATTATATTATTATTATTTTTTAAATTGCATGATTTGATAATAACAATAATAAAATTGAAGCATTAGAAGGTATTAAACTTAGCGTCTGAAAGAAAAAAAATGGGAAGAAAAAATAGAAAAGGAAAATAGGAAAAACAATTATGCATTTCTCTTATTTAGTATATGAAGGGAAAATGGAAGAAAAAAAAGTGGAGGGATTACTTTTTACTCTTAACGTAATAAATTAAATTTCTAAAAAAATGGAAAAAGAAAAAGTGGAAGAATATGGCTTATATTAATTAACAATTATACCTATAGGAATTGTATTATTTAAAAATTATTTGATAAAATTAAATGGTAAATAAATATTTTAGTTGAGGATATAATTGATAAAGTCTATATTTATTATTTTTCTTCCTTCCACTTTTTTTTTATGCCAAACAAAGAAAAATTATCCCTTCTATGATTCATCCCTCCTACCCGACACAAGGAAAAAAAATTAAAAATTATTTCGATATAGAAGAAAAATATATTCCTCTTTTTCCTTCCTTCCACTTTTCCATTAGCCACGTCATAGAAGACTAGTGTTATTCATGTACATGCACTTACATTTTTTCTGATATAATTAAATAATTAGATAAAAAGTTAAAATTATATTAAAATAGTTTAAATATAATTTTAATTAAAATATATATATATGGTTTAATATATTAAAATTGTTTAAATTATATAGAAATTTAAATTCGTGTGAATGTTAGAAATTTGTACGTGGGGTGAAGGATATACAAACGTGATACACACGTGACATTTTAAAGAATTTTTGAAAATTTTAATGAGGTTGAGGATTTACAAATGGCTTGTATATTAGAAATTTAATTCTCCAAAAGTGAAAAAAAAAGTGCAAAAAATAATTATGACTTATACTAGTTAAAAATTATTGAATGAAATCAAATAATAAATAAATATTTTTAGTTGAGAATATAATTAATAAAAAAATTATTTTTATTTTATTTTTTACTCTTTCTTCCGCAACAAATAAAGAAAGTGTATTCCTTCTATTTTTAATCCTCCTACCAAACATAAAAACCAAACATAAAAGAACAATATTTTCTTTCCATGTAGAAAATATATATATATATATATATATATATATATATATATATATATATATATATATATATATATATTTCTACTTTTTCAAATTTACCAGCCAAACGGAGCCACGTCATGTATGATAACCACAAACTTAAGTAGCAAGATTGGTGGGGGTAAATATATAATTTAAAGCCTTACGTCACCTCCTCATTCAGAATAAAAGGGTGGAGACGGGAAGAGACAAGACGACTTTCTGTTATTTGTCATCCTTCTATTGTGCGACGAAACAGAGGAATGTATTTTTCTCTATGTAAGTACCCTGAAAATCTCTCTTTTTGTGCTCGAGATCGTCATTTTTCCTATATTTTCTTCTCATTTTCATATGATTTGTCATATCAAGTGTTTGATGTCGTTCTATTTGCTTTTTTCTTTCTTTTTTGATATTTATGGATATATTTGGTTCTATGTTGTGCTTGTTCTCGGGTTTGGACTGAATTCTAAGCTTGACGAAGATTTAAAAGTTTCTTCTAGCTATAGCTCGATCATTTCTACAGTCTATTCTTAGTAGTTTTGGAGTTTTTCTTTGAATGTGGTTATGATGTAAGGAGTTCTGAGTATAATCTATAATGCCGACATTTTGCTATATTTAATTTTTTTTGACCGAGAAGGGTGTGAAATCCTAAGGGGACGTTTGGTAGGCGAAGTTTTTTTTTTTCTGCTGCTTAAATTTAGGGTGGCAAACCTATTTCTCTATAATGAGTTTTTTTAATGAGAAGGGGGTGAAATCCTAAGGGGCGTTTTGTAGGCGATGTCTTTTTTCTATTCCCGCTGCTTAAATTTAGGGTGGTAAACCTATTTTCCTCTGGGAAACCTATTTCCGGCTTAGGTTATAAAAATTTATTTTCGAGAAGTACTAATATCGGGATTCGAAATAAACTATCTACCCACCAAATACAGGAATTATATTACTTAAGAATAGCTGGGTTAATTTTTTGCCCTTATATATATATATATATATATATATATTAGTCTTTTTATTTTAATTAATGTTTTTCTTTTTCCCCATTTTTTAGAATTGTTTTCAGCATTTTAAGATTTTATTTTTAGTTTTTAGAAATTTTTTATTTCAGCTACTTAAATTTATGGTGGCAAACATATTTCCCTCTAAAACCTATTTCTGGCTTAGGTTATAAAAAATTATTTTCGAAAATTGCTAATATCGGGATTCAGGATAAACTATTTGCCCACCAAATACGGAAATTATATTACATAAGAATAGCTAGTTAAATATTTTGTCTGGATAAGATATTTTTTGTTTGTTTTTTTACTCTTTTTTGAAAAAAACTAATTTTCCCCCCATTTTAAAGAATTTTTTCCATTTTTTTTTAGTTTTTTAAGATATCTTTTTTTAGTTTTTAGAAGATTTTTTTAAATTTTTTTTTTCATTTTAAAGTTTTTTTTAAAAAAAAATTCTATATTTTTTATTTTGTCCATTTTTTCGAAAAATTTTCGAGAAAATAGTTTTGACAAATTGTGAAATGAGAATCTAAACTTCTTTACTAAGAGCGTTTGACTTATTTCAAAACAACCGAGCCTCCAAACATCTTTAGTAAGCACGTTTGCTGTATTTTTTTATTTTTTTCAATGTCTGAAATATAAAGTATTTGAAAAAATATTTCTCCAATGACCAAACGCTAAGAGCGTTTGCCATTTAGTGATTATAAAATTAAACAGTGTAGTATTATGAAATTAAAAATAGTTTAAAATAAAGGAATCTTTAGTGGCTAAGGATGTGCAATCGCTGTTCATCAATTCAAAATAGTTTAAGTAAAGGAATCATTAGTTGATAAGGATGTTCTGTTCATCTCCCTCGTCCTTAGCAAGCCCGTTTGGAATTTTTCTTTTTTTAACTTTATTTTTCAATGCCAAAAAGATAAAAATATATTAAAAACACAGCAAACGTCCATATTGGAGTCTAGAATTTTTGGAAATAAACCAAAAGTCCTTACTAAAAACGTTTTGGTTCTCATCTGATAATTTTCTAAACTATTTCCTCTATAGGCAATATTCTTAAACTGTTTTGCTCTATAGGAAAAAATTTGCCATTTTTATTCCTTTTTTATTTTTTCAAGAATATTTATATATTTATCAAACATAAAAAGCTAATTTTTCAAGAAATTTGATTTCGGAGAATATATAATTCTCGACTATATGGTATGATTCGTACCAAATGTTCCCTAAAGATTTATTGACAAAATATAATTTCTTGTTACATAGTCCTTTATAGTTAAGGTTTGTTATGTCTGAAAACGAGATGGCGATGAGATAAGTAGATAAATAAAAGTAGAAGCTAAATTAAACCCAAATGTTTGAAGGCATAACTTATGAAAAAGAAGCAATTGGTTCAAAAGCGGGATCCTATGAACTTTAGCTATTGGACATATCGTAGAGCTCTAAAGCAAGTTTCACGATACCCGTTTTTATATTGGTTTAAAAGTTTAAACCAATATTAAATCAACATTTTTTTACATTTACCTTGTGGTAGCTTAGTTTTCACCAAAATTGCACTTGAATGGTGCCACAACAAAATATGGTCTTTATCCAAATTTTTGGGGCTATTTGAATTTTATTATATTCAGCTCCTTTAAGGGTAATGTCCGTTGTAACATTAACAAAATATGTCCTTTGTTACAGACTCAATTCAAGTTAGTTTGAGGTTTACCTTTAGTTATATATTTTCATTTGATTAGCACCCAAACGAATTTCTTGATCGGTACTTCTATTGGACTACGTAGCATATATTCAATTACCAAACAACCTTAGTTTTTCTCTTCTTATTCTCAATTGTTATCACCTCCAACTTTTCATTAATACACATATTTCTTATTTTGTTTTAACATTAACCGTTAAAACATGACTAGTCTTATAGCTATCATATATCATTTTTCTTTCAACTTCTATGGTATTGCTATCACATAGAACTTTTCCATTTTTACCGTCATATTGTAATTCTATAAGCAATTCATTCTCAATCTCCCCATTACAATGAAGATTTATCCCAGATACCGAAACTGTCGCTCCCAGATATGTATCTCTTGTTATAATCAAGTCTGGTTCCCTTATTTTCTATTTAACATTTATTTAACTTTACATATCATACTTTTGGCACTTTAACATTCTAAATTTTGTTTTTTGTCAAGTTAATAGTAATAGCCAAAATCTCTTAAGTTTTGTAGTTACTACCTAGATTAACTTGCCGCCATCCGATTTATAAGTCATGTGTAAAATACATGAGTATTTAGGAATTGTTGTCCGTAAATAATTTACAAAAATACTTAAAAGAAATAATTTATGCAACATGAGAAATATGATATATATACTTGAAGAATCGGGCAATCAATGATAGGTATCTAGTATAATATTGAGTATGTTGTACGTTGTATGATTTGAAAGCGTAGATGATATTTGATTTCAGTTACGATAGCGTTGTAACTTATCATTATTATTAATAAATTACATTTTCCATATATATATATATATATATATATATATATATATATATATATATATATATATATATATATATATATATATATATATATATATATAATTTCAATGTAGCTTGTCCAATCTTGCTATTTGGTTCACATATAACCCCTAGATTGAGCTGGAAAGTCCGTATAACAAGTTTAATATGATTTAAGGTGGTTATGTGCTAATAACATCTTAGTGTTTGTGGTGGACTGCACATGTGTGTTTCTGTCTACAGAGGGTTTGATGTGAGAGAGTATGTCTGACCAATCTTTTTTGTAGAAAATAATGATTCTATGAGAGGTAATACTTGCATGTATTTTCATATAATTCGAGCTCCTTTCTTTCTCCAGATTTCTTGATATTATTAAAATCACCTATAATTTTTCACCAGCCATATGATTTCCTAAACCATTAACTGATAAATAGTTATCAAGTGACACATTTCACCAAAACTTTAAGAAATGTTCATTATTTTACTAGTATATCTTGCAATGGTCTTAATAGGGAATGATACTACTATATAAAGTTCTATTTTGACAATTGAATTGTTAATGGTGCTATGTTGTTCTTTGTGCTTTGCTTTAGTGGCTTAACACTAACTGTATGTCCATCTTTACTGAACCAGAAAGGATCAGCAATTTGGAAGGCGACCAACAACAGACAAAGAAGTGATGGAAACGTGTTCAACTGCCTCTAATATGGATGTAACTGACTCTTAAAGAGAAACATTATCACTGGTGACGTCAGAGATATTACTAGTTCATGCCCTTCTAGTGATGCAGCAGAAGACTACTCATCTTGCTTGAAAATGTCTAGCAACAAACAAACTGCAAAAGAACCGAGGGAATCATCAAGCCCTTGCGTCGATGATCCACAACCGTCTAGTTTAGGCAAGAGGCACTGTCGCAAAGAAGAACCAAATCCTTTCACAAGTTTTGATAGAAATGAAAACTGTGGGTATTTGAGTTTTTCTGCTATAGGAAAGTTCATGAAGCGATCAAATCCATTAGTTAAGAGAAAGAGATTGACATCTCGGCAATACAGGAGGTTGTTAAAGCCTAAGATTTCAGGTAATAAATCGGTCATTACTTCTTTCCGTTCGGTCATTGTTTCTTATTTAGGTTTTGTTTTTATAACAACTGGATATTCCCTTGTCACTTATTTATTACTTCTTTTATAACATTCCACGAAACCATGTTTATGATGTTATTCTTATATACATGTGTTACTACATCATGTACATGATACATATCAGTGCTAATTTTTTGATCAAGATACGTAAAATGATACCCACACTCTTCTTTCCTCTAGCTTAAGTTCCATTGCCTGTTTGACTTTATAAGCATCTTTTTTGGACTCCAGATCTTGATAGGATATATTTAGAAGGAACAGACTGTCAAGGTGATGGAGGGAAAACATATCAGGAGTGAGCATCGGTTCGGTCCGGTTCAAAACCGAATTCGACCATAACCGAACCAAATCAAACCGAATTAAATCGGTTCGAATTTTGGTTTATTTTCGGTTTATTTGCTATTTTTTTTGTTAGTATATATAGTAATTAAATATTCCTAGATATATTTAATATACACTTATATATATATATATATATATATATATATATATATATATATATATATATATATAAACTATATTTTTTTTTTGGTTTTCGGTTTTGGACCAAAATCGAACCCAAAACCGAAACCGAAACCGAATAAAAAAATCTAGACCGAATTTTTTTAAAATCGAACTGAATCTTTTATTCGGCTCGATTTTTTGTCCAAAACCGAATAATGCTCACCCCTAAAACATATAGCTCTTCTAGGAAACAGAATTGACAGAATCTATCTCCAAAGGTAGGTCTCATATTGTCATTGATTAGGAAACTGAGGCAAAGTGAGACATTGAGGGCTTTTTCTGATAACTTTGTGCATCATATTTTTATGTACAGTTTAATAACAATAATTTTTATTGAGGAATTTCAGCAGATGCTACTTGTTATACTGGGAGTGGATTGTTTTCAGACTTATCACCATTTTCGAGGTTGCTTAGGTACGCCATACTTCTTTCCTCCTCCACATATTGTTCTACTTCCTTACTTCTATACAATGAATCCATAAGAGGTACTTTTGATCATTCATTATGTTAAGATAACGAAAGACGAGGATAATTAATAACCAGCTTTATTAACTTTTATGGAAATTACTTCCTTGCATGTTATTGTTATTGTTGTTACAGTTGGTTCTTTTGCATGCTTGTTACATGCCATCAATTTTTTAGGAACTCTTGTTGAAGGGGTGTCAGTCAATAATAATAATAATAATAATAATAATAATAATAATTTATTTAATCTAATAATTATTATAACTATATTCTCCTCTGTAGAGGTAGTTGGTAGTGTTGGCGATGTGGTGTGCTAATACATATTCATCTCCATTATTCATATAGTAAAATCACTATTCAGTTTTCTCTACACTTTTGGCCTTTTCATGTAGTCTTCATCTTTTTATTCTTCCTCCTTTCTCTTGATCTCCAGCTTAAGCAATGGCAGATCCATACACCAATTTCTTCAAGGCTTGTTCGATTGCTATCTGACTCCGCACCCACCTCCCCTTGCCATCCCCTCCTTCGACTACGACTACGACTATACCTATAGCTACAACAACTACCGATGGACTTGAGGTGGTGGTGTTGCTCCTCTCCGGATCCATCCTCCTCCTCTGGAGATCTCCAGATCCCACCTGCCTCTCTTCGGTTTCAGTGTTCTTGCTTGCTTGCTTGTTTGCTATTGCCAAATTCCAAACCATAGTTCTTGCGGAAATGACGAAGAATTTTTTTGCTTGCTACTGTAGAATAATTTTTTGAAGAAAAATACTTGCTACTGCTACTGACTTAGAAGAAAAATATTGCTAATCTCATCTTCCACTCCCACATCCACTCTGAGAAAGATCAGGAGGTGTGAGTGAAATCAAATACGGGAGACAGAAACTGCATCTGTCAGTTTTGTTCCTTTTTTCATCCACTGTTTAGCTGAACCAAACAAAAGAAGTCATGGATTTAGTCTCACTTTCAACTGAAAGCTGAAATCCAAGGGCAAATCCTGTTTATCAAACAGGTCCTAAGAGGATCTCTTGACTGAATTTGACCAGTGTTGGATGATTTTGACCAGAGTTAATGAGTTGACCAAATTAACCAGGATTGAGTAGGTCAACCATTTCCGAGTTAGTTAGACACCTTTAAAAGAGTATATATATATATATATATATATATATAAACGGAATATGAGTCATATGTTCATATTTTTATATGAGTCATGCACATGTTGACCAATAAGAATAAATTTCTACATCCCATGTGCACCCATGTGCACTAGTACATTCCATTACTATTGGTCCACATATGCATTAGCTCATGTTGGAATATGAGTTTATATATGGGGGGAGTAGATCGAAATATCTGTCCGCGGAGTCCCGTCAAAGTTTCGTCCCCCCTGTACCATATGATCGGGGGGGGGGGGGGGGGGGGGGGCTCCTTGTACCATCTGATCGGGGGATCCGCGTGGGGTCCGAGTGGGGCCCGCACCAATCCAACGGCCAAGGAGAGAAACGGAGCTCCGGAGGGGGGCTCCCTATCCGGACCCTATATATACTAGTAAATGCACGTGCGCTGCACGTAAATAAAATTTTCTAATATTACTATAAAATAGTTTATATATTTAAATATATTTTAATTATAATTTATTATTGATATATGTCCACTCTTTATAAAAAGTCCTGAAAAGGTTAACCGTCTAAGCTGTACGTATATCCTCACGTAATTAAAAATTAAATAAATTTTAACTAATTGTTTTAACTACATAATATTATAATTATAATCAATCACTTTTTCTATCTTATGTGGTTAAGATGTGAGGCATTCTTCTTGGTTGGTTATGTTCGATTTTCCATAAAGTTATTTATAAAATAAAAAAAAATCAACAATTTTTTCTTACCTAATATTAATTTTTTTAAATAAATGGTTGAATATTTACAAATGGTTTAAATAACTCACTTTTGTGCCGTTTTGAATCTTCATTATAAGAGTATATATATATATATATATATATATATATATATATATATATATATATATATAAAAGCATATTTATCCAATATATACTAAATATATCCACTATATACTAAATACAAGAGCATGCTTATTTAAAGGTAATTAAGATTAGTATTCCTGGTCATAATTAGATAGAAGGTTCTCTATGGGTACAAGAGAGGAGCCTAAGTCTCCTTTGTCGTCAATTTGATATTTTCTATCTTTTTATTTGGTTCCTCTCTCTCTCCAATTCAAGAGAGAAGAGTTTGGTTGTAACTGCCCTGACTTAAATTTAAGCAATTTTTTTTTTATCAAGTCTTTAAAATTCAATTTGAATTTAGAGGTAATAATGAATGAATGAGTAAAAGAGAATGAAATATTTTACTTAAATAATAATCATTATGGTAATGACTAAAAAAATTATTAGGCAATGATTGGTTATTAATTAGTATTTTCTAATAAGTAAAAGTATGATTAAGGTTGTATAACTATTGGTTATACAAAATCCTACATGAACTCACGAGTCCTTAATTTTTAAAGACTCGGCCAACAAAGGAAAGTAGGGCCGAAATGTATAAATGATGCCACATGGCAAGTTCCTATTTTGGTTCATATTTGAGTTTGTGTGATCGGATGTTAGTTATATTTGAAGAGTAATTAATTAAACCAGTGCACGTAAAATATTTTTTTTTTGCTGATATTAATATAAAATAATTTAAATATTTAAATTAAAATTTATTATATATATTTTTATATTTTAATTAAAATTTATTATGTATTTATTTTTATTAATTATAGTTAGTTATGGATATATTTCTACTTTTTATAAAGAGTCTTGAAAACGGTTAGCTACGTAATATTATCAAATTATAAACAAATATTTTTCTAACTCATGTGGTTAAGGTGTGAGATATTTTTCTGTTTGGCTGAGATCGAATCATTATAGTTTTATTTATAATAAATTTAAAATTTTCAATAATTTGTTTATATAATATTTTTTTTTTTAAAAATTATTGATGATATACATACGGTTTAGACGGCTCACTAATTTTAAGCCGTTTTGAAGCCTCATTATATTATGGAAGCCTCCAATATTATAATAAAGCTTCGAAGGCTTATAATTTTAAGCCGTTTTGAAGCTTCATTATATTATAGAAGTCTCCAATATTATAATAAAGCTTAGAAGGCTTAAAAATGAGTCGTAATAAAACATAGAAGTCTTAAAAATGAACCGTCTAAACCGTATATATATTATCAATTATCCCTACTATTATAATGCGGCTTGGAAACGGACTAAAAAATGAATCGTCCAACCAGTTTGTATATCATCCACTATATATAAAAATTCATAAAAAAATAAATTTTTTTTCTTCTAAAAGCATATCTATCTCCCCACGTAGTTAAAAATAAAATAAATAAATAAATAAATAAATATAAAAAATAAAATATAAATAAATATAAATATTCAAAATTTAAAATTTAAAATTTAAAATTTAAAATTTAAAATCCTTTTAACTAGCTTAACATATAATAAATCTCGTGCGTATCGAAGGGCATCTCAAAAAACAATAATAATAAAAATAATAAATTCTAAAATATATTAAATATTTAAATTATATTTAAATTAAGTACATAGTATTATCTAACTAAATACATATCCAAAATTCTAAAAAATGCCGATAACAAATCCTAAATAAAATATATACAAATTATATTATAAATATTTTAATATTATTGAATTTTTATCTAATTTTTCTTCTGATATTAATATAAAATTATATAAATATATTTAAATTAAGATTTATTATATATATTTTTATATTTTAAATAGAAATTGTTATTTATTTGATTATATTTTAATTATAGTTAGTTATGGATATATTTACACTTTTCATAAAGAGTCTTGAAAACTATTAGCTATGTAATATTATGGAATTATAAACAAATATCTCTTCTAACTCATATAGTTAAGGTGAAAGGTATTTTTTCGAGTTGGCTGAATTCGAATTCTTGTAGCGTTATTTATAACAAAGTTAAACTTTTTCAATAATATTTTTATCGTAATATTAATTTTTTTAAATAATTTATTAATGATATACATACAACTTATATAACTAATTTTAAAATATTATTATTATATTATATTATGGAAGATGAAATATTAGTATCTCCTCCGCGACCATATTCCTTCCGTTCTCCGTCGACCAACTCAATGTGAGCACACTGTATTTTCCTAGTTTAGTGAACTACACAACTATGCTAAAAGAATGGTAACAAATAGAAAATGTTGAAGATGATAGTAAGTTCTCCATCAAAATCAAGTGCTAAGAACCTACTGATTCACTAAATAGGAGAGACAAGAGAAGAAGTTAGAAACTATATGGTGGGTGACAGGGAGGATATATAAAGCAGCAGTTGCATAAGTCATAGGTTCATATTTCTCCATGAGCTAATGTACATATGGACAAATAAAAAATATAAAAAATAAAAACAACAACATTTAATAACTAGCATAAAAATTCTGTGATGTAGTGGTTAGGCCTATGTGTTAGGTTGAAGAGTGATGGATTCGAATCTTGTTGTAGTTTCACTATTAAATTTTTTTTTCTTTTTCTAACATATAATAATAATTTTTTTTTTTGATGATTTTTTTTACTTCAACTCACTCTTCCTAAACTTTCTGCCTCCACCCTTGTGTCTACGGTAGAGTGTCAAGAACAATGAAGCAAGAGCTGCTTGATGCATTGCTGCAGGAAAGCTTCAAGAATAAATAGTGAGATAGGTTGCACATAGGCTTAGGTGCCAAGCTTCTTTTACTTATTTAAATATATATGGTTCTTTTATACTTTTATCTCCACTCTACCTTAGCTAAAATTGGAAGCCTATAAGCCTAAATATATAGGTCCTGACACCACCTTTTAAATAAGTAGTCATCTTCTTTAAGAAAAGTAGGTTCCATACTTTATAATAAAAAGAAAAGAGGAAGTTAGGTATATGGGTGTTCTGTAGCTACAAATACACTTCTATAGCATGCTAGCTTATGGAATGGAATGCTATTATTATTAACCATAAAACATGTAAAAAAAAAAAAATCCTATTATGTCCACAGTTTTACCAACAAGCTATGCTACGCAGACGAAAACATGTTCACTGATTTGAATGATTAGCTAACTAACACTTAATATAACCACTATTAAAATAAGAATAGAATCTTACCAATGGACAAAAGAGAATCACCTTTAGTCGACCAATGCACAGGACATACAAGTATGTGCATATTTTTATATACACCCCTACTGAAATGCATTAATAAAATTACAAAAGACAGAATGAAATATTTTATTGTCATAAGAGACTCAAGTATAGTAAATAAAATTCCTTAATGAGATTTTCTAGATTAAGGAAGTTGAGAATAATTTCTTCTAAATAGGAATTAGAATATATGAAATTTTGTTAGTTAAGTAAAAATGGACTATAAAAGATTCTAGTAAAATTAAATATTCCTAGTATAATTTTTTTCTTTTAACCTGGATCTTGAACCACGAATCTAACACCACTATGAGTTTTGATCGTCCTAATCAATAATCATATATAATTTGTACTTTTAGAACAATTGTCTAATTCCACTATTTTTCGGTCTTTCGTGGAACTACGTGCGGATTTCGAAATATCTAAAATCTTGATATTCGTCAAATATCAACCTGGACTATTTTATATCAATTTGGACTATTCTAACGATTTTCGATTATCTGGCGACACTATTTTTTGCATCTGGAATCATATCTAAATATTAACTTTCGGGCCTAATTCTGTACTGACACGATCGAGACCGTTACGTTGACTCCAAAATATTTCGAGGCAAGTACTTACACTTCAAGTTTATTCTTTACAATATGATATTTAGTTCATTGCTCTACTAGTACTTCATTGGATGATTACACATAGTGATAGGTATTGGATTTGATGCTTTGAATTTTGTGTCGGGAGGAAGAATACTAGGAGGCGTGTAGTTTATCCTTTTCATCACGCCATGACTGCTAGCTGTTGAGTATACGACTATACCAACAGCCTTATACTCGATTATTCCTTACTGCTAGTCGTCTATGACGTGCCTTATTAGCTTTATAACCTCCTACATGCCGATTATGTATTCTAAATACATAGATTCACACACATAAGTCCTTTATTAGTCGCATAGCAGTTCATTTTTTTTGTCTCATTATATTTTTGTTTCACTTATATCCATGATTTACAGTACTTGATGCTAAGTCAGTTTTCAATACTTATCATGTCTAAGCTTATCGTGATACTTTGTCAGTTTTCACTACTTATCATGATTATTTAATATAAACTTTGTCGTGTAATGGTACTTTGCTCATTTTTTGACTGGATCCGTTGACATATTAGGGATAATGAGGACTATGCCCCTACCTTTTATGGCCCACATGACGTAGCAGATGACACTATTGAGGAGCATGTTTCTACTCAGGAGACTACTTTTGAGGAGTAGCTAGCTAGTGAGCCAGTATTTCCATTTAAGCATAGTAATCAGATTTGTTCATGATTTATCATTTCTTTTGTTTTGTTTTGTATTAAACTTGGATTGGTGGATGTCTCAAAATTGTGTTTTTATGATATAGTAGCATTCCTACTTCCTGTCATTATCCTTGTCTATTTATTCACTGTGGATGAGTTAGATTTAAATTACTTGTGAAAATGATGAAATAAAAGAGGTCTAGACAGCGTACTACCGTCAACACTGCGCCGTAGGCTGGACGTACTCGTGAATATCTGGATGTGGGTAGTGACATTTACTGGTAAAACTACGTTTTTGTTATCTCCATTACCATTATCATTTCCTTTGTCCTTCTACAAAATAATTCCCCCCTCAACGATTCATCAAATTCGGGAAACATAAACCCTAATTTCATCCTAATTTCATTGATTCAAATTAAATTGGTATCGTAGCAACAAAAATCTTGCCTAAACTTTGAGACCTTGTGTATGGTTGATACATATCAACGTTTACATGACCGAAGATTAGAGCTCATGTTATGACCCGAGAAACACCGGAAGAATAGTTAAATAAATACTTGGCATGGGCAATAAAGTTGAGGAAAGGTGTCTCGGTTGTAGGGGATAATCACCAAAAAATTGACCTAGATGCTACTAACTTAAGATGTCTCTACTTTGAAGCAAACCAAATTGAAATTCGGACCTTAAGAATTTTATAGTGAGGAGGAGCTAGGGTCCACATATGAGGATAGGCAGAAAGAGAACAGTAGAAGAGACCTATTAGTCTTTTAGTAGCAGGGATGGTTGAAGTGGCAGTTACTACACTAAAAATACGAGCAGGGTGTGCATGACTGACTACATGGTTGACTTCTACAAACAAGTGTTGTTGGACTTACATTCTAATAAGCTTTTATTTATAAGTATAAAAAATAGGTTTATATATAAAACTATAAATATATTTTAAATGGACTTTTGAAGTATAAGTACATATTTTGTGCTTTTAATCATTTTGGAATAACTTAAACTAATCCTTTCTTTTAGTCTAATTTATTTATTAAGCTTAGCTAATTTGTGCATTTTCTGTCTTTTTGCGGGTCGTTACGGATCCGAAATCTATATCTTATAATTTGTGGCAAACTTCGATTCTGGACTTCTTTATACCGAAATTGGCTAATTGATCACTACCAAAATATGATGAAATATCGATATTTTTTGCGATATTGTCATTAAACGTCGCTAATTTTAAAGAATTTAGCTGCTCCATAAATAAATGTCGATGTATGTCGCTGTTTGCGATGAATAGCGACTAGTAGCGACTGTACTTGAGGTTTTTGTCGCTATGTATTTTTTTAACGTCGCTAAACGTCGCTAAAGTTTTTGATTTAGCGACGTTTGGTGACATTTTTACCGACTCTGTTAATTTTTTAATTAGCGACATTTATAAATGTAGCAAGTTGTCGTCGGGATTTACTTTTTTTTCCATTCTCACTCGAAAATTTCTCCAATTTTTTTCTCCATTCCCCCCACCTCCGTGACCCAACCCCTCGTCGATGACCCCCATTACCGATCGTGCTCCATCGCCAACTGTGCTCCCCCTCCGATCCTGGGCATCCCTCCTCCTCCTCCACCGAGCTCCTCCTCCTTCTCCTCTCCGGGCTCCTCCTCCTCCTCCTCAACCGAGCTCCCCCTCCGCCTCCTCAACCGAGCTCCTCCTCCTCCTCCTCTCTGGGCACCCCCTCCTCGGTCAACCCCCTCCTATCCAGACACCCCTCCTTAGGTAAACCCTAACCCTAACCCTAACTCGGACACACGCACACGCAGACACTAACACTAACTATAACTAGGACACGCACAAATATGCGGACACAGTAACACACGTAGACACTAACCCAAACCCTAACATTTTTATTGTTGTTTTAGGCAATTAAGTAGGAAGACTGAGTGACTTGATTATGTGTGGTTAAAGAAATTTCTACAATCATGTATCCTAGTTTAGAGCTATACAAGGCGACCCAAAAAAAGGACTTAATAACGGCCTTAGTAATAATTATGTAGGGTTTTTTTTAGTTATTTTCTTTCTTGCATGGAAAAGGGTCGGACTCTAAGTACCGTACCACCTTGTGATTGGTATTAGATTGGTCATGACTAGAAGATGTAAAGTACATGCCAACATACAAAATGTCAAGTACATGCCTAGAACATGGAAAGTATTGAGTTTATATCTATATACATAAGAGCTCTTTCCATGTATCAGGAATAATTATTAGTTAACATGTTTCGTAATAAGATCACATAATATATATACACTTTCAGAATAAGTCAAATTAGCAACGTCTGAAAACGTCGCTAAATGGCATGAAAACGTCGCAAAAAAAATTTAGCGACGTAATTAGTGACGTTTTATTGAAGTCGCATTTAAGCTAGTCGCTGACAGGAAAAACGTTGTAAAACGTTGCTATAGCGATATTTTCTAGCGACGTTTTTGCGCCGCTAATATTTTTCATATTAGTGACGTTTAGCGACGCAATGTAGCTAAATTAGCGACGTGTTGTGTGTCGCTAAACGTCGCTAATATTTTTTTATTTAGCGATATTTTTTTGACCTGGCAAATAATGTCATGTCATTAATTTAGCGACATTCAACGACATATTTAGTGACATATTCAACGACGTATTTAGCGACAAATTTAGTGACACATATAAACGTCGCTAAACGTCGCTAAATTTCTAGTAAAAAAATAAAAAAATAGAATATAAAATAATTTTCAAACCAATATTCCTGTAGTTTATGAATTCATAATTTATATAAATAGACCCGGAGCAACCCTCTACTGAATTTCCTGGATTCGCCGACGCCTTCGGTAGAACACTCAACACTGGTAAATTAATATATATTTAATATGAATAATAAAGTAAAATTTGAAGAAAATAAAACATTGAAATTATAAACTGAGTTTGATGAAAATCTCGTCGTAAAGAATACAATAAATATCCACACAACTGAGTACAAGAAATAAAGTCTCAAAGCCTCAAAAATGTATAATATTCATAAATAACCCAATATCATGGGTCAAAACACAAACAACTAGTAAACTGTCCTAACTAGGACTACTGCGGATCTGCAGGAGGATAACCACTGGTGCACATCAGGGATAAGAACAAATTATACTGCTCCCGTGAAATCTACATCGATGTCGATGAAGAAGGCTGTGACGTCGGTGGAGTCTGTGTCGATGAAGGCACACCAGGAGGACATATCTGCTCCAACACTGCTAGTCGATGGTTGTATGAATCCATGATAGATAACAACCTCATACTGCTATGAACCATTGAATCATGCATCATCGTCAGCCTCTCGTCCATGGACAGATGTGATGCCTGCAGCTCCATCACGCTGCGTTCTGTCTACGCTCTAAGATCAGCTGTCATATCCCTGAGCTCCATGATGTTGCGCTCGAGCGTATCAAATCGTGCGATGAGCGTCGCATCTTCCGTCTGCAGCTGGGACAGGAGCTTCTCCTCCATCCTTTGCAGCAACTTGTCACGGAGAGACGCAATCTGACGGTCAACGGTCTCTTGGACTCGGGCCGATGCCTGCGAGGGCTGTGGGGAATGCGCACTTGCAGTGGAGGCCCTGGAGGATTGCGTCACAACAAGGGCGCCATAGGATCCTGTACCGTAGTATGTACGCCTCTGGAGACCACCAGCGACGGTCACCCACAGCTCGTCCACCGACGGAGCTGGAGAGGGCTGCGAGAAAGTACCAGCCTCTCCCGCTGTAGGTGCACTAGCAGTCGCCCTCACGCGGCCTAAGATACTCGGCCTAGAAAAGTATGGATACTCGATAATTGCTAATGTCTAAGGTACTTATTACAAACTACATAGATATTTATTTGCATATTTCCTAAGTTATATTAAAATTAACACAAAGTAAAGTAATACTTATATAGGTCTGCGATACCCTCTCATCATTGAGATTTCCGCCCTTTTGATAGGTGGCCAGGAAGACGGTCACCATGTTGGCATCCTCACCTCTCTGTACCTGTTAAAAATATATTATTTAGTATTAAAATTAAATATTTTATCCTACTGCCATTTTATCGTACTTGTATTAAAATAATATATCTGAAATAAAAAATACACCAAACGACAAAAATATTCTGTCATTGATCGGAATCGAGCCACCACACCACTTTGCTGCCTTCTTCCTAGCTGCCTTGGCCGTCTCAAACCTTTTTTTGTACCTTGGATCGTCGAATCTAGCCCTCATCGTAGTCCACTGCTTAGGCGTGATCCAACCTTGGATCAATTTTTCTTCGAGATCACGAGTCTTTTGGTCATCCAGAGCATCACAGATCAGCTTGACGGCAACGACAGGAAACATCTGCTCGGGCGATCAGGTACAGTACAAACCTGCTCAGGCGGAGGAACTCAGCATTGTATTCCTCTACAGTCATACTCCCCTGCCTGAGGTTCTGAAATCTATCCCGAAGCTCTGCTCGGGCAGTAGAGGGTATGTACATCTCCTGAAAGAGCCTAGTGAACTCGTCCCACGTGGCACGGTCTGGTCCCAAGCGCTGCTTCTCTGAAAGCCACCAGTGATGTGCGTTGCCAGTGAGCTGCATCCTGACGGCCGTCATCCATCGGTGTTGGGGGAGGTTGGTAGCCTCCAGCTGGTGCTGAATGCTGGTGAACTAAGCGCGGACCTCTGTCGGCTCCTCTGTGCCAGCAAAAGGTTGCGGCATCAAACGACAGAAGTTTATGACAAACCCCAGCGTCGACTGGTGTGCTGGTGGTGACATCTGCCCCAAGGTCGTCACGATACTCTCTCTCAGGGTCTCAGCCTGGCGCTGCTGGGCCTGCTGCTGAGCCTACTGTTGGACCTGCTGCTGAGCCTGTATCATCGCATATACCATCTGGAATATCTGTGTCCCATCCATCAGTTGTGCTGCAGGGAATGGCATATAGGGCATCTGGGGTGGGAATGGTGGAGGTGGTGGTAGCTGCTGCTCCTCCTGACTCGGGATCCTCTGATCCTCAGGTCCTGTCTGATGCGGAGTCTGATGCCCGTCTGAAGGCACCTCGGGCTTTCCTGATGACTGCCCCATGGGAACTGGAGTCAGCAGAAGGACCTGCTCCAGTTTTGGTTCCCCGGATGATCCTGCGTCACGGGAAACATCGCCAGGCTGTGAGACGCGTCCGCTGCGGAGATTCATAACTCTGAAAAGAAGTCATGACTGCGATCAACATTGAGGAAATAAACAAGATACAATTGGGTAAAAGATAACGAGATAGAGGTGTCATGTGAAGGTTTCAAACTTGTATATGAGATTCCTAATATCTATTCCTAATTTGCAGGCTCGCTTGGCATAGTCAGGTGACCAAGACGATTTAAATCGGACCTGCATGGGCCACCACAAAAACTTTGTCACGCCCCGGTTCCATGGATAAGGAACCGAGTCGCGTGGCAATGGCCAGCAGCGTACTTCGACGGGCATTCCAATCTAATAGGCCCGTCGGAGTACACCTAAGATGTAAAGTACAATGAATAACCCATCACATAACACATAAATAGTCAATCTAAATCTCATCCACAGGAAACAAATATAAGATCACAATAGAGGTAAACACAACAACTAATGTGCAGAAAGGAAATATCCAAGATAAGTATCAAGTACAAATACTATAGTAGTCACACGGGAACAAACCCCCTAGTACAAAATACTGGAATGAAAGTAAGCAATAAGATATCTTGGAACGACATCAGGTAACTAGGTAATGATACCGTCCCAAGGAAAGAGTCACTACCAGCGATCAGGCGAATTCCTCAGGGATGACCTCGTCCTTTGTAGTGGGTACAGCTGCTGGATACGTACCCGGACCGTACTCCTCTGGGTAATCCTCGTCGCCTAAACCTGGAAGGGAACCAAGTCCTCAGAGGGACGTAATACAAAAATACAGCATGCGAAGTAAACAGAAAGTACAAGTACAATGACAACCAAACAAGTGTGACACAGTTTGAAGACAATGTTCGACGCGTGGGCTATCTAAAATAAAACCGTAGCTCCGGACACCGAAACACACGGGACGTACCGTAGCTCCGGGCAAAGAGTCACACGGGTGATACCACTACACTAGATACAGGATCACTACATAAATACTACATAAATATATATAAGCGCGTGCAGAGGAGCCCAAACGTCTAGTAACTGTCTTCCCCTTCCCAAGCGGTCAACGATTATGCGCTGAACCTGAACCCCTATCTAACAGTCTCGACGCACAGAAATAACTCAACAGACGCGACCCTAAAGTCGTCCCAATCTCTGGTCATTATGTCAGTATCAGGATACAGGAGTCTGGTACGATCACAGTTTATGAGTGTGTCCTGGGGTGTCGATATACTCAGGTGTGTACATTGAGGTGCTACGAAACAACTAACAATTATTCTAAAACGTTATGAAGAACGTCTGCACCCGGTTGTGATCCGGACGTAAAGTATCGAACGTCAACATAAATACGTGAACAATGTACATAATGAAACAATAAATATCTGTAAACTGAAATATAGGGTGGCAAGGTACACTTGCCTGTGTGCGGCTGCTGATGACGGGGTTCCGGTACCACGTCCAAGTCCTCAGATCCCGCAGTACCTAGAGATGAGATACAAACCAAAATTAATAATCTATTCCACGTCAAACAGGGATGCGACACACAGGGACAAGACGCTAGGGGGGTTGAGCACAGTTGACTATCGGTACGATACGTTAAATCATCTAGTCTTCAGTACCATATCATCAAACCATCCTCAAAATACAGTTAACGATTATAATTCCTTCGTTCAATATCGTTGTTACCAATCACATAGTACTGCTCTAAATTAATCACCTTAAATTTTCAGTCTCCAAATTATCGATCAGGGGTTTTACACTACACACTAGTCCTCAATCAAACATTCACCTACTATCCTTGCTAAATATATATTTAACTTGAGCATTTTACACTACATACTACATGGACAAGTTTTCTCTACATAAACATCCATTGCTCATTAGATCACATAATTATACCATTCCGAACACAATATAATATACACACTCATGTTAATACAGTTCTCTATCTTCTTGTGTATACACACACGATCTAACATCATTCCTGTCACGACCCGCACCAGGTTATTCGGGCACGAGTGCGTGGGCACGTCCAGCCTACGCCACAGTGTCGACGGTAGTACGCTGTCTAGGTCATTTCTGGGGTCAATAAGTATCTATCTCATCCACAATAATGAACATGTAAGAATAATCACAGGAAATAGGAATGCTAAGATTTCATAATATTTAATCTGTGACAACCAATCCACAGTTAATACAAAGCCAGAAGATAAATCGGGGACAAACCCGAGTATATGCTGAAAAGGAAAGAATAAGCAGCTACAGCTAACTGATCCACAGAAGTAGCCTCCTGGGGGAAACTGGCTCCTCATGTGTGTTACCTGCTAACTCATAGTGGCCATAATAGGTGGGGCAGTGCTCATTATCGCCTAAAACAACGGATCCAGTCAGAAAAGGAGCAAAGTACACAATGCACAACAAGATTAAACTAAATATTTATGACAATTGGAATGATCCGAGTATGCATAATAAAAGATTAACTGGGAATTAATGCTATAAATCAGGGCTATAAGTAAAACATGATTAATTTCTATAAACCAGGAATAAGGGTAAAACAGGAATAAAATGTGACAGGGAATGTAACTATAACCAGGCAACAAGAACTGCAACACGACAAGAACTATTGTGTGTGTGAACACGTGTATTTAGAATACATAGTTGGCATGTAGGGGTTTATAAGGCTAATCCGGCCGTCATAGACGGCTATTAAATAGGGGAAATCGAGATCCGGCTGAGGGTACAGTCGCATACCAACAGCTATTAGACAGGAACAGGGGGAAGGGTAAACTACATGCCTTCTAGTATTCTCCCACCCGACATGAAAAGCAAGACATAAAATACAGTATCCAAGACATAAAATCCAGTATTCTAATACTACGTGTAATCATCAAGGGTACTAGTAGAGCAGGGAATTAATTATCACAATATAAAGATTAAACTTGAAGTGCAGGTACTTGCCTGTTGTTTGGATCCGATTAATTGTCCTCGGGGAAATTTCCAGAGATGAGTCCAAAAGCTGAAATAGATATTACCAACACGCTCAGAAGATGTCAAATAGCTAGAAACGCCTGTCCTTGGGTCTAATTTGGAGACAAGGGCAAAAACGGCAGTTTCGGGTCAAAACGGGGTCCGCCGATGGGCCCGCTTTGCACCGAAAAATGTGTCAGGGTCAAAGGTCTCCAAATTCACCAAACTTAGTGTCAACAGGTCAGGAACGATGATACGAACCCAACGGAACTTCCAGAATTGGATTCCGATGAGCCGATCACAAAATCGCCCGTCGAGCGTGGCCTGTGGGGCCCACGACACGCGATTTCGTCAACGTTCTCAGAATCGAACCAAACTTGACCCACAGGACTAGCGTATCTCTATGAGTCCGATGGCGCAAGTTTCATCTCGATCTGACGAGTGTACAAGAAGTTAGGGCAAATTGCCGAAAAAGCGAATACGGGGCGATGTCCGCGGATACGCGTTGATTCCGGTATGCACGCACACCCGAATCAGCTTCCACGAAATCTCACACGTCCGTATCAATGATGCGCACGTATCTGTGAAGACCGCACGCGACCAAGTCGTCCCGTTTGGCGGGGCGCACTCAGTTCCGGGGTGAAACAGGGTCTGGTTTTTCCTGTTTTTGGATCGCGGTGTGCGATCGCTACAGGACGCGATGCCCCGAGCGGTTTGTCCGGCCACCGAGAGGGTCATACAGGCTTCGTAACACAATTTACGGAATTGGAATCGGAGCTACGAGGTGAAAGTTACACGCACCTGAACAGGGTCTGAAAAATCGGGTTTCACCGTGTCCGACACGACACAGGACACTGTGTCCTGTGTCCCGTGTCCGTGTCCAAAGGTAAATTAGGGTTAGGGTTTGGTTCTGGAGATCTCCGGCGGAGCTCAGGCGGAGGGGCGGCCTGCCGGAGGCGCTGGGGACAGCGCCGGAGGGGACTGGACGCACCGGCGAGGGCGGGCACGGCGTCTCTGGCCGGAGGCAGCGGGGGTGGCTGGGCCGGGAGAGGGAGTCGAGGGGGAGAGGGGAGGTGCTGGAGCCGAGGGAGGCGGCTGCTGGAGGAGCGGCAGCGGGGAGAAGGGGGTGGCGAGGCGGAGGCTGAGCCGGCGGTGGTGGCAGCGGCGAGGCGGAGCGTCGACGGCGAGGAGGCGGTGGACGGGGACGAACGGGGGGGGTTTAAGTAGCTGAGAGCGGAGGAGAGAGGGGAAGTGGCCGGGAAGGGCGGCGGAGGGGGCGGAGCGTCGTGGCGAGGGTCGTGGGCGCTGGCCGGGCGGAGCGGCGGCGGCGCAGCCGGCGGAAGCGGAGGCCGGACGGGGGACTCGGTCAGGGAGAGGGGAGAGGAGCGGGTGCGGGTCGGGTTCGGGCAGACCCGACCCGACCCGGTACGGTGAGCGGGCTGGGCCCGTGGGCCGGGTTGGGCTGGGGGAATGGGCCGGGCTTTAGTTAATTAATAAAAATTAAATAATAAATAATAAATAAATACTTAATTAATAAATAAATGTTTTAAGTGTTTTAAAATATGTCCGGAGCCCGATAAATTCCAGAAAAATTACCCTAAGTCCAGTTTTCCATTTTACACCCAAAAATATTATTTCCATGATATTTTAATATTATTTATCATCAAATAAAAATCATTTAATAATTAAAAACTCTGATTTTAATTACAGAAAATTCTCAGAAAATTCCAGAAAATTGTGAAAAATCCCAATTTAAAATTCTTGCAAAATCTGGGGATTTACAATCTACCCAACTTATAAAAATTTCGTCCTCAAAATTTAAAATTAATCTATAATCTATTAATCCTTCATGTACATCAATCGCAATCTCCCTACGATAATTTAAATCCTAATCGTGTCTACTGCAATCACTTCATGATTAAGGTGACTACTGTTCCAATCAGAAATTCAACTTATGGTTATTACTTCTTACTTCCTCAAATTACCCACAGGCAGGTTTTAGGTTAAGTCCATGTAGCATTTTCAAGATTTGCACATGACTTTGCCTCACGATTTTAATTATCATAATTTTCTCTAGAAGTGATTCGAGTTCAACAATATTCCCATTCAAGATGGTATGCTTCAAATTTTTAAATTTCATTCATCTCCTCAATAATCCAACTAGGTAGTCCAACCACCAATTCGTAATTTGTAATTCAAATCATCAAATTGAAAAAAATGTAGTCCACCCATGTTCAAGTCTGAAATTCTATAGTTTTATCTTCCAAATTCAAATTGATGATTTTACCTTCATTATTCAAAATTTAAATCATGTAACTAAGGTACAACTATTGGGTCCTCGATATCAATTCATTAATCATTTTAGTCACTCCTCTAAATTTTTTAAAATTAGAATGGCTTGCTTCTTCCAATCTAACCTTACTCGGTCACAATCCAAAAGACATTCCTCTCGAGTTGACAATGCATTGCTACCCAACTTAGAGTTTACCCATTCATCACAAAAGACTATATACCTTAAGGAAATATTCCTTAATATGTTTACTCATGTCATTCAATCCTCGAAACTTCAGCGCCGATCATGATATGTCCTCAATTACGAAAGGTTAATCCTCAAGTATGTGATCGGCCTATGTGGCATATCTAGTACTATCTATGTACTAACTTATACCAAGCACGAGATTTCGTCTTTCCGAAATAGGGGAGACGAAGATCAATAATAAAGAGTCCAAGGGTGGGGTGATAGAATAGAAATATCGGGGTCAAGGCGTTTTAAAGAATTCAGGTGGAATTGTCAAGCGATTGTGGATTGAATCCTATCTTGGTAATTCCTATTCACAAGCTCGTATTAATACAGTCATATAACCTGATATGATATGTTCAGACATGTCTAGGGCAGTATATTAGTCAACTATATATCTCAATCCACGTAAAGTAGTGCGAAAGGCGAATCAAAATGCACTAAGGCTGATCAGACCGTAATACACTGATTCTGAATAGACAATCGTATTAGTGTGTCGACCCACTAATACATATGTCATGAACAAGCTCGATAAAGAGTAAGCTTGCAAAACTAGGCTATAGAATAGCAGCATAAGTCAAGTACATCAAAATTAAGTGTGCTAGATGATGATGAAAGGAGGTACAAATTATTTAAGTTCACAAAACAACCTACAATAAGCACAATAACAAAAGATTCTACAAACTCTACAGTTATCACAAAAAAATATTCCAGGTTATTAGCAAGTTTAAAACTTCTAGGTTGGGGCTGAGGTCACGAACCAATAGGCACGAGCTAAACTAGAAACGGCAGCTACAAATCACTTACGCGCATTAGCTACTCCAAGAGTCTGCGCGTTCTCCACGGTCATGCTGGTAGAGCATCTCGTGATGATCTTGTAGGAACCTCGTCGCTTGCTGATAGGTCCATTACTCTGCATCCAAAAATAAATGATAAAAGGCGCACAGGAATCAAGGCATGATGCAAGTCAAGGAATCAATTCAAATCCAAAATAGATGTCAAGAACGATTCAAGCAAGTGGATGAGATCCTAAACTTATCCTTATCTTATTGCAGGCCTATTCGGTTCCTAAGTTAAAACCGAACAATTTAGTCGTTGACCTGCATGGGCCACCACAAAAATGTGTCACGATCCGCATCCGGTTATTCGGGCACGAGTGCGTGGGCACGTCCAGCCTACGCCGCAGTGTCGGCGGTAGTACGCTGTCTAGGTCATTTCTGGGGTCAATAAGTATCTATCTCATCCACAATAATGAACATGTAAGAATAATCACAGGAAATAGGAATGCTAAGATTTCATAATATTTAATCTGTGACAACCAATCCACAGTTAATACAAAGCCAGAAGATAAATCGGGGACAAACCCGAGTATATGCTGAAAAGGAAAGAATAAGCAGCTACAGCTAACTGATCCACAGAAGTAGCCTCCTGGGGGAAACTGGCTCCTCATGTGTGTTACCTGCTAACTCATAGTGGCCATAATAGGTGGGGCAGTGCTCATCATCACCTAAAACAACGGATCCAGTCAGGAAAGGAGCAAAGTACACAATGCACAACAAGATTAAACTAAATATTTATGACAATTGGAATGATCCGAGTATGCATAATAAAAGATTAACTGGGAATTAATGCTATAAATCAGGGCTATAAGTAAAACATGATTAATTTCTATAAACCAGGAATAAGGGTAAAACAGGAATAAAATGTGACAGGGAATGTAACTATAACCAGGCAACAAGAACTGCAACACGACAAGAACTATTGTGTGTGTGAACACGTGTATTTAGAATACATAGTTGGCATGTAGGGGTTTATAAGGCTAATCCGGCCGTCATAGATGGCTATTAAACAGGGGAAATCGAGATCCGGCTGAGGGTACAGTCGCATACCAACAGCTATTAGACAGGAACAGGGGGAAGGGTAAACTACATGCCTTCTAGTATTCTCCCACCCGACATGAAAAGCAAGACATGAAATACAGTATCCAAGACATAAAATCCAGTATTCTAACACTACGTGTAATCATCAAGGGTACTCGTAGAGCAGGGAATTAATTATCACAATATAAAGATTAAACTTGAAGTGCAGGTACTTGCTTGTTGTTTGGATCCGATTAATTGTCCTCGGGGAAATTTCTAGAGATGAGTCCAAAAGCTGAAATAGATATTACCAACACGCTCAGAAGATATCAAATAGCTAGAAATACCTGTCCTTGGGTCCAATTTGGAGACAAGGACAAAAACGGCAGTTTCGGGTCAAAACGGGGTCCGCCGGTGGGCCCGCTTTGCACCGAAAAATGTGTCAGAGTCAAAGGTCTCCAAATTCACCAAACTTAGTGTCAACAGGTCAGGAACGATGATACGAACCCAACGGAACTTCCAGAATTAGATTCCGATGAGCCGATCACAAAATTGCCCGTCGAGCGGGGCCTATGGGGCCCACGACACGCGATTTTGTCAACGTTCTCAGAATCTAACCAAACTTGACCCACAGGACCAGCGTATCGCTATGAGTCTGATGGCGCAAGTTTCGTCTCGATCTGACGAGTGTACAAGAAGTTAGAACGAATTGCCGAAAAGGCGGATACGGGGCGATGTCCGCGGATACGCGCTGATTCCGGTGTGCACGCACACCCGAATCAGCTTCCACGAAATCTCACACGTCCGTATCAATGATGCGCACGTATCTGTGAAGATCGCACGCGACCAAGTCGTCCCGTTTGGCGGGGCGCACTCAGTTCTGGGGTGAAACAGGGTCTGGTTTTTCCTGTTTTTGGATCGCGGTGTGCGATCGCCACAGGACGCGATGCCCCGAGCGGTTTGTCCGGACACCGAGAGGGTTATACAGGCTTCGCAACGTAATTTACGGAATTGGAATCGGAGCTACGAGGTGAAAGTTACACGCACCTGAACAGGGTCTGAAAAACCAGTTTTTATCGTGTCCGACACGACACAGGACACTGTGTCCTGTGTCCCGTGTCCGTGTCCAAAGGTAAATTAGGGTTAGGGTTTGGTTCTGGAGATCTCCGGCGGAGCTCAGGCGGAGGGGCGGCCGGCCGGAGGCGTTGGGGATAGCGCCGGAGGGGACTGGACGCGTCGGAGAGGGCGGGCACGGCGTCTCTGGCCGGAGGCAGCGGGGGTGGCTGGGCCGGGAGAGGAATCGAGGGGGAGAGGGGAGGTGCTGGAGCCGAGGGAGGCGGCTGCTGGAGGAGCGGCAGCGGGGAAAAGGGGGTGGCGAGGCGGAGGCTGAGCCGGCGGTGGTGGCAGCGGCGAGGCAGAGCGTCTACGGCGAGGAGGCGGTGGACGGGGACGAACGGGGGGGGAGGGGGTTTAAGTAGCTGAGAGCGGAGGAGAGAGGGGAAGTGGCCGGGAAGGGCGGCGGAGGGGGCGGAGCGTCGTTGCGAGGGTCGTGGGCGCTGGCCGGGCGGAGCGGCGGCGGCGCAGCCGGCGGAAGCGGAGGCCGGACGGGGGACTCGGTCAGGGAGAGGGGAGAGGAGCGGGTCGGAGGCGGGTGCGGGTCGGGTTCGGGCAGACCCGACCCGACCCGGTAGGGTGAGCGGGCTGGGCCCGTGGGCCGGGCTGGGCTGGGGGAATGGGCCGGGCTTTAGTTAATTAATAAAAATTAAATAATAAATAAATAATAAATAAATACTTAATTAATAAATAAATGTTTTAGGTGTTTTAAAATATGTCCGGAGCCCGATAAATTCCAGAAAAATTACCCTAAGTTCAGTTTTCCATTTTACACCCAAAAATATTATTTCCATGATATTTTAATATTATTTATCATCAAATAAAAATTATTTAATAATTAAAAACCCTGATTTTAATTACAGAAAATTCCTAGAAAATTCCAGAAAATTATGAAAAATTCCAATTTAAAATTCTTGCAAAATCTGGGGGTTTACAATTCCTTCATGGTGAATTCAACCACAACCATGCTAACATTCCTATATATGTTGTATATGTAATGCTTCTCTTCCAAACTAAAATACACAAGTATATATCATCAACCCATGCTCATAAACCCTAACTAATGCACCCAAAACCATATTTAACTACATATAACCCTAACTAAAAACACATAATAAATTAATACAAAAAGAGGGGGAGGGAGTCGTATACCTCAACGACGAGGTTGCAATGGTGGTGGTGGTGGTTGGTCTGAGATCGAGGGGGCTTGGCCAGACTGGACTCGCCGGAGTCGCTCAGGTGGTGGCGGTGATGGTGAAGCAATGGTGGTGAGGAGATCGACTATGGTGTAATGGTGGTGGTGGTGGTGGTGGTGGTGGTGGAGACCGGAAGCTCGCCGGAGTGGCAGACTGCGGTGGCGGAGCAGTGTCGGAGTGGCTGTCGGAGTCGGGGGACTGAGGTGGAGGAGGTCGGATGGGGGATCTGAAGTCGGACTGTGATGGTGGAGCGGGCTCAACGCGGGATGGGCACAGCCGGAGCAGTGGCGGAGCGGCGTTGCTCCGTCTGTCCGGACTGGCTGCGGAAGACGGACTCGATGCCGTGGCCGGAGGGTCGGTCAGCCGTCGGAGGGAAATCTCCAGGAAAAAGAAAGGATGAAGAAGAAGAAGAATGGAAGAAGAAGAAAGAAAAATATATAAGTATGTAGGGGGCTCGGTTCTCTAGGTGGAGGAAGGAGGAGAGACGGAGGAGGGAGTGGTTTCTAATGCCTAGGGATTAGGGCCTGCATTGCTGAGAGGGGGAAAGGATACTTTATAGGGGTTGGTGTGGAGGATGGAGGGTTGTGATACTCCCAATTCAAATGGAGGGTGAGGATTCTACATGAAGGCTAAGTTTTCTTCATGCAAAGGAAGGGGGAGAGTGTTGACTACGGTCAAAGAAGGGTAGGCTCTCCATTTGGCCTTGGCCAATAAGGTGAGGACACCTAATTCAATAATTGCAACTAAGCCCCTTAAATTCGGGTAATTGAACGAACACATAAAATAATGCAAAATTATGGGGAAAATGGTGTTTGGTGATTTGTATGGTGAGGGGGTATTGTGTGTTTGGCATGGACTTAATTAAATGGACATTGGGATTAATTTGGGGATTAAAATAGGATTAGTCAAAATTAGTATCCCCGATTTAAATAGAATTAAAGTGTCCCATGCTTTAAATTAAATGGGGGCACTTGGGGTCAAAATTTGGAAATGACGCAAAGGTCAAAAATAGTGGGGGCTTGGAGTCAGTCTTGGACCCTTTAGTTGGTCCGGCTCAACGGGTTAAGTTGGTATCTCAAAATTGAAGGTAACGATACAGGTGTCCGACACGAAATTAAATCATGGGATTTCGGTTACGGAAAATTGTGCAATATGTTTAGAGCATAAGGAGATATGATTTTGAGTGACGGAAAAGTCCAACGCCTAAATTGGCGGGTCAAGTTAAAAGTACAATAGTCCGATGGAATTTATAGGCTGATGTTGGGCTCCGAATAATTCAACAATGGTAGGGCGCGCCAAAGGTTTAATTAATAAATAATAGGCATATGCAACTCTACTCTAAACCTCAAACATCTGCGGGTAAACCAAAATTTTCCAATCCATCCCTGACTATCTATGGAATTAATTGAGGGGGTTTACATTCTTTCCAACTTAAAAAAATTTTGTCCCCGAAATTAAAAGTAAAGCACGATAATAGCTAAGAGAATTTAAAAACAACTTGTAATCAAATGCCCTACGTAAATTCGTACATTGCTCCTCAAATAAATACGGGAACCATTGTCGAATAGAATTCTCGCGCTCCCAAGTAGACTCGCCTGGTGAATGATGCTTCCATGCAACTCTGACCAGTCGAATAGTCTGCCCTCTCAAAGTCTTCTCGCTGTGATCGAGGATCTCAACTGACTGCTCTACGTAAGATAGACTGGGCCCGACTGTAATCTCCGAATGATCAAGCACGTGGCTAGGGTCTGTGTCATATCTCCTCAGCTGTGATACATAAAATACGTCATGTACTCCCTCTAATGATGGAGGCAATGCAAGACGGTAAGCCACTTCGCCAACTCGTTCCAAGATGTCAAAAGGCCCGATGTACCTCAGACTCAGCTTGCCTCTGCCTACGAATCTGATAGTACCACGAGTGGACGATATCCTCAAAAATACATGGTCACCCTCCTTAAACTCCAATGGCCTGCGGTGTGCATCTGCCCAATATTTTTGTCTGTCCTGTGCTGCACGCAGGTGGCTCTGAATCTGCTTGACCTTCTCCACTGTCTGTGTCACCAACTCTGGACCAAGTATCTGACGCTCTCCCACGTCACTCCAACAAACTGGCGACCTGCATTTTCTGTCGTACAGGGCCTCATAAGGTGCCATCTGTATGCTAGCCTGGTAGCGTTATTATAGGAGAATTCCACCAAGTGTAGGTAGTCCTCCCAAGATCCTCCAAAATCAATCATGCACGCTCTCAACATATCCTCTAATATTTGTATCGTGCGCTCTGACTGACCATCAGTCTGTGGATGATATGCAGTGCTGAACTTGAGATGAGTTCCTAGGCTCTCCTGCATACTCCGCCAAAAATACGACGTGAATCTGGAATCATGATCCGATACGATGCTGACAGGCACTCCATGTAGTCGTACTATCTGTCTCATATATATGTCAGCTAATATCTTCGTGGACTGCCCAACTCTGAAGGGCAAGAAATGTGTAAACTTGGTGAGTTTGTCTACGACAACCCAAACTACATCCTTCCCGCTAAGGCTCCGCGGGAATCTGGTGACGAAGTCCATGATAATGTGTTCCCACTTCCACTCGGGAATGGGAAGTGGCTGCAATAAACCTGCAGTCCTCTGATGTTCAGCCTTGATTTGCTGACAAACTAAATATTTTGCCATGAATTTTGCAATCTCTCTCTTCATCCCATGCCACCAGAAATGCTGCCTCAAGTCTCGTTACATCTTCGTACCCCCGGGATGAATGGAATAAATTGAGCTATGTGCCTCGGTCATCAACTCTTGGCGTAGCTCGCCACTCGGAACATATAGGCGATCTCCACACCTCAACGTTCCATCTTCATGAATCCTGAGTCCCGTCTGCATGCCGGCCTCTGTCCTCTCTCGTAGATGTCGAAATCTCGCATCTGTAGGCAGGGCTGCCCTGATCCTCTCAACTAGTGTAGACTGAATCTCGAGACTGGCCATCTGTCCATCCATGCATGGCAATATAATCTCTATTCCAAGCTCCTAGAGATCCTCTAGCAATTGCCGCTGAGTCGTCAAATAGTATGCCATGGGCTTCCTGCTTAAGGCATCTGCTACTACATTCGCCTTGTCGGGGTGGTACTGCAACTCAATGTCATAATCTGTCATCAACTCTAGCCAGCGCCTTTGCCTCATGTTGAGCTCCTTTTGCGTGTAGACATACTTCAGACTTTTATGATCTATGTAAATCTCAACACGCTCACCATAAAGGTAGTGTCTCCATAGCTTTAGTGCAAATATCACTACAGCTAGCTCCAAATCATGCGTTGGATAGTTCTTCTCATGAACTCTCAGCTATCTCGATACGTAGGCTATCACCTTGCTGTGTTGCATCAGTACACATCCTAATCCGCTCCCAGACGCATCACTGTACACTACAAATCCTTATGATCCTGAAGGTAGTGTCAAAATCGGTGCTGATGTCAGACGCTTCTTCAGCTCATTGAAAGCCGCCTGACACTTGTCGGTCCAGATAAACTCTTCGCCTTTACACGTCAGTCACGTCATAGGCGCAGCTATCCTCGAGAAGTTTTCCACGAACCTCTGATAATATCTGGCAAGTCCGAGGAAAGTCCTAACCTCTGTGACTGATGTAGGGGTACGCCATGTCTTAACTGCAGCTATCTTCTCCGGGTCAACTGATAGTCCATCTCTGGTGATTATGTGCCCCAGAAATGGTACTTTATCCAGGCAGAACTCACATTTGCTGAGCTTGGCGTACAGCCTCTCATGTCTCAGCGTCTCCAACACGATCCTGAGATGCCTCTCATGCTCCTCCTGGCTTTTAGAATATACCAAGATGTCGTCGATAAATACCACCACAAACTTATCCAAGTACTGGTGGAAAATATTGTTCATCAAATACATAAATACTGCTGGAGCGTTAGTTAAACCAAACGGCATGATTAAAAACTCATAGTGGCCATACTTCGTCCGAAAGGCCGTCTTCGGGATGTCCTCTCTCCGTACCTTGATCTGATGATAATCGGATCTGAGATCGATCTTCGAGAATACACATGCACCACTAAGTTGATCGAACAAATCGTCGATGCGCGGCAGTGGATACTTGTTCTTTATCGTTACAATATTTAGCGCCCTGTAATCGATACACAAGCGTACCGTCCCGTCCTTCTTTGGTACAAATAGAATGGGTGCTCCCCATGGAGATACACTAGCCCGTATGAAGCCCTTATCTAAGAGATCATCTACTTGGACTTTCAACTCAACCAACTCCTTCGGTGCTAGTCTGTAAACGGGAGAAGTAACTGGCTCGACTCCTGGAGTCAACTCTATAGTGAACTCAATCTCTCTGTCAGGTGGCAGTCATGGGAGATCCTCTGGAAACACATCCTCAAACTCTGCTATAAAGTGAGGGTACATCGGTTCACCTTCTACAATGTGTGTCGCTAGGGTAGGTTGGACACCATGCTCTCGGGCTCCCCAAAGAAACTCAAACTCTGGGTATTCTGGGGGTCTAAAGATGACACAACCATGACGGAAATTTAGCATTGTATGGTATTGGCTCAACCAATCCATGCCTAGGACAATGTCATAGTCCGGCAAGGAGAAGACCAAAAATCGGGCACGCATCTCTCGCCCGCAGACAACTACTGAACATGATCTACAAGTGTCACTAATAGGTACTATTCCACCTTCCGTAAGAATCCTCTTGATCTTCGGAAGGGGTGCGGTGGCTATTCTATGGGTAGCCACGAAACTAGCAGCTATAAATGAGTGTGTGGCACCAGAATAAAATAGGACTAATGTTGGTAATGAAGCTACTAAGATAGTACCTGCGATCACTTCTCTGGTTGTCTCTGCCTCCTCTATAGTCATAGCATAGGCCTGACCATGTCTCGGTGCCGGTGCCCTCGGCTGATGTCGAAACTGATGGAAGTGATCTGCGTGTGGGGCCAAGGGTGGCCTCCTCTGATATCCCCCTGGTGCTGGTGGTCGCTGTGCTCCAGCTCCTGCGTAAGGCGGCCTCGGTCCAGGTGGCTGCTGATAAGGCCTCGGTGCTGGCAAGGCTGGCCAATTAACCATCTATGCTAGAGCCCTCTGGTCTGGGCAATCTCGGACTGCATGTTGGTCCGACCCATATCTCAAACAAGCGCCCAGTCTCCGTCGGCAGTCCCTCAATAAATGTCCCTTCTTGCCGCAGTAATGGCAAGTGGGAATGACAGCTCCCTGCTGTGGTGCTGCCCTCTGCTGCTGCTGATGTACTTGAGGATGCTTCGTAAGTCCTTCCTGCGGGGCTCGAACTGCTGATGACGACGCACAGGAGCGCTTCAGGCTGGCCTCCATCTTGTTGATGCGGTCCTGGCGTCGTGCTGCTAGTAATACCTCGGAGTAAGAGGTAGGGGCTATGGACCCGATAAACCTCTGGGTCTCGAAACTCAGGCCTTCATAAAACCTCTCAGCCTTCGCCTCCTCAGTGGGGATCAGGTACGGTGCAAACCTGCTCAGGCGGAGGAACTCAGCATTGTATTCCTCTACAGTCATACTCCCCTGCCTGAGGTTCTGAAATCTATCCCGAAGCTCTGCTCGGGCAGAAGAGGGTATGTACATCTCCTGGAAGAGCCTAGAGAACTCTTTCCATGTGGCACGCTCTGGTCCCAAGCGCTGCTCCTCTGAAAGCCACCAGTGATGCGCATTGCCAGTGAGCTGCATCCTGACGGCCGTCATCCATCGGTGTCGGGGGAGGTCGGTAGCCTCCAGCTGGTGCTGAATGCTGGTGAGCCAAGCATGGACCTCTGTCGGCTCCTCTGTGCCAGAAAAAGGTTGCGGCATCAAACGATGGAAGTCTATGACAGACCCCAGCGTCGACTGGTGTGCTGGTGGTGACGCCTGCCCCAAGGCCATCATGATACTCTCTCTCAGGGTCTCAGCCTGGCGCTGCTGGGCCTGCTGCTGAGCCTGCTGCTGGACCTGCTGCTGAGCCTGCATCATCGCATATACCATCTGGAACATCTGTGTCCCATCCATCGGTTGTCCTGCAGGGAATGGCATATAGGGCATCTGGGTAGGAATGGTGGAGGTGGTGGTAGCTGCTGCTCCTCCTGACTCGGGATCCTCTGATCCTCAGGTCCTGCCTGATGCGGAGTCTGATGCCCGTCTGAAGGTACCTCGGGCTTTCCTGATGACTGCCCCATGGGAGCTGGAGTCAACAGAAGGACCTGCTCCAGTTTTGGTTTCCCGGATGATCCTGCGTCATGGGGAACATCGCCAGGCTGCACGACGCGTCCGCTGCGGAGATTCATAACTCTGAAAAGAAGTCATGACTGCGATCAGCGTTGAGGAAATAAACAAGATGCAATTTGGTAAAAGATAACGAGATAGAGGTGTCATGTGAAGGTTTCAAACTTGTAGATGAGATTCCTAATATCTATTCCTAATTTGCAGGCTCGTTTGGCACAGTCAGGTGACCAAGACGATTTAAATCAGACCTGCATGGGCCACCACAAAAACCTTGTCATGCCCCGGTTCCATGGATAAAGAACCGAGTCGCGTGGCAATGGCCAGCAGCGCACTTCGGCGGGCATTCCAATATAATGGGCCCGTCGGAGTACACCTAAGCTGTAAAGTACAATGAATAACCCATCACATAACACATAAATAGTCAATCTAAATCTCATCCACAGGCAACAATATAAGATCACAATAGAGGTAACCACAACAACTAATGTGCAGAAAGGAAATATCCAAGATAAGTATCAAGTACAAATACTAGAGTAGTCACACGGGAACAAACCCGCTAGTACAAAATACTGGAATAAAAGTAAGCAATAAGATAACTTGGAACGGCATCACGTAACTAGGTAATGATACCGTCCCAAGGAAAGAGTCACTACCAGCGATCAGGCGATCCTCAGGGATGACCTCATCCTCGGCAGTGGGTACAGCTGCTGGATACGTACCCGGACCGTACTCCTCCGGGTAATCCTCGTCGCCTAAACCTGGAAGGAAACCAGGTCCTCAGAGGGACGTACAGAGGGACGTAACAAGGTACAAAAATACAGCATGCCAAGTAAACAGAAAATACAAGTGCAACGACAGGGTACTCTATCATAACCAAACAAGTGTGACACAGTTTGAAGACAATGTTCGACGCGTGGGCTATCTAAAATAAAATCGTAGCTCTGGACACGAAAACACATGGGACGTACCGTAGCTCCGGGCAAAGAGTCACACGGGTGATACCACTATACTAGATACAGGATCACTACATAAATAACCAAACAAGTGTGACACAGTTTCAAGACAATGTTCGACGCGTGGGCTATCTAAAATAAAACCGTAGCTCCGGACACGGAAACACACGGAACGTACCGTAGCTCCGGGCAAAGAGTCACACGGGTGATACCAGTACTCTAGATACAGGATCACTACATAAATACTACATAAATATATATAAGAGCATACAGAGGAGCCCAAACGTCTAGTAACTGTCTTTCCCTTCCCAAGCGGTCAACGATTGTGCGCTGAACCTGAACCCCTATCTAACAGTCTCGACACACAGAAATAACTCAACAGACGCGACCCTAAGGTTGTCCTAGTCTCTGGTCATGATGTCAGTATCAGGATACAGGAGTCTGGCACGATCACAGTGTATGAGTGTGTCCTGAGGTGTCAATATACTCAAGTACGTACATCAAGGTGCTACGAAACAACTAACAATTATTCTAAAATGTTACAACGAACGTCTGCACCCGGTTGTGATCCGGACGCGAATTATCGAACGTCAACATAAATACGTGCATAATGTACATAACGAAATAATAAATATCTGTAAACTGAAATACAGGGTGGCAAGGTACACTTGCCTGCGTGCGGCTGCTGATGACGGGGTTCTGGTACCACGTCCAAGTCCTCAGATCCCGCAGTACCTAGAGATGAGATACAAACCAAAATCAATAATATATTCCACGTCAAACAGGGATGCGACATACATCTATACCTAAGCTCAGTCTCAGCTATGACTCACAGGGACAAGACGCTAGGGGGGTTGACCACAGTTGACTATCGGTACGATACGTCAAATTATCTAGTCTTCAGTACCACATCATCAAACCATCCTTAAAACACAGTTAACGATTATAATTCCTTCGTTCAATATCGTTGTTACCAATCACATAGTACTGCTCTAAATTAATCACCTTAATTTCCAGTCTCCAAATTACCGATCAGGGGTTTTATACTACACACTAGTCCTCAATCAAACATTCACCTACTATCCTTACTAAATATATATTTAACTTGAGCATTTTATACTACATACTACATGGACAAGTTTTCTCTACATAAACATCTCTTGCTCATTGGATCACATAATCATACCATTCCGACCACAATATAATATACACACTCCTGTTAATACAGTTCTCTATCTTCTTGTGTATATACACACGATCTAACATCATTCCTTAATGGTGAATTCAACCACAACCATGCTAACATTCCTATATATATATTGTATATGTAATGCTTCTCTTCCAAACTAAAACACACAAGTATATATCATCAACCCATGCTCATAAACCCTAACTAATGCACCCAAAACCATATTTAACTACATATAACCCTAACTAAAAACACGTAATAAATCAATACAAAGAGAGGGGGAGGGAGTCGTATACCTCGACGACGAGGTTGCAATGGTGGTGGTGGTGGTTGGTCTGAGATCGAGGGGGCTTGGCCGAACTGGACTCACCGGAGTCGCTCAGGTGGTGGCGGTGATAGTGAAGCAATGGTGGTGAGAAGATCGGCTATGGTGCAATGGTGGTGGTGGTAGAGACCGGAAGCTCGTCGGAGTGGCGGGCTGCGATGGCAGAGCAGTGCCGGAGGTCGGATGGGGGGATCTGAAGCCGGACTGTGATGGTGGAGCGGGCTCGACGCGGGTTGGACACAGCCGGAGCAGTGGCAGAGCGGCGCTGCTCCGTCAGGCCGGACTGGCTGCGGAAGACGGACTCGACGTCGTGGCTGGAGGGTCGGTCAGCCGCTGGAGGGAACTCCCCAGGAAGAAGAAAGGATGAAGAAGAAAGAGAAGAATGGAAGAAGAAGAAAGAAAAATATATAAGTATGTAGGGGGCTCGGTTCTCTAGGTGGAGGAAGGAGGAGAGACGGAGGAGGGAGTGGTTTCCAATGCCTAGGAATTAGGGCCTGCATTGGGGAGAGGGGAAAGGATACTTTATAGGGGTTGGTGTGGAGGATGGAGGGTTGTGATGCTCCCAATTCAAATAGAGGGTGGGGATTCTACATGAAGGCTAAGGTTTCTTCATGCAAAGGAAGGGGGAGAGTGTTGACTACAGTCAAAGAAGGGTAGGCTCTCCATTTGGCCTTGGCCAATAAGGTGAGGACACCTAATTCAATAATTGCAACTAATCCCCTTAAATTCGGGTAATTGCACGAACACATAAAATGATACAAAAATTATGGGGAAAATGGTGTTTGGTGATTTGTATGGTGAGGGGGTGTTGTGTGTTTGGCATGGACTTAATTAAATAGGAATTGGGATTAATTTGGGGATTAAAATTAGATTAGTCAAAATTGGTATCCCCGATTTAAATAGAATTAAAGTGTCCGCGCTTTTAAATTAAATGGGGGCACTTGGGGTAAAAATTTGGAAATGACGCAAAGGTCAAAAATGGTGGGAGCTTGGAGTCAGTCTTGGACCCTTTAGTTGGTCCGGCTCAACGGGTTAAGTTGGTATCTCAAAATTGAAGGTAACAACACAGGTGTCCGACACGGAATTAAATTATGGGATTTCGGTTACGGAAAATTGTGCAATTAATTTAGAGCACAAGGAGATATGATTTTGAGTGACGGAAAAGTCCAGCGCCTAAATTGGCGGGTCAAGTGAAAAGTACAACAGTCCGATAGAATTTATGGGCTGATGTTGGGCTCCGAATAATTCAACAATGGTAGGGCGCACCAAAGGTTTAATTAATAAATAATAGACATATGCAACTCTACTCTAAACCTCAAACATCTGCGGCTAAACCCAAATTTTTCAATCCATCCCTGACTATCTATGGAATTAATTGAGGGAGTTTACAGATATTCCTATTATATTTAGGAATATTCAATCCAAATAAATTGAGGTATTCTTATTATATGTAGAAATACTCAATCCCACTCCGGAGTATTTTTTACATAGGTTGGGAACCCCACCCACTCCAACAAATCTTCTCCTTTAAAACTATGTGGAGGGGGTCGTCATCCCGACGATCCGCCTACAGTACTCAAACTTTTCCCTTGGTAGAACCTTTGTGAACATATATACTCCATTGTTATCTGTATGAACATTCTCAAGCGCCGCTTCGTTCTTGTCAACCACATCCCGTATCCAATGATATCGGGTATCAATGTGCTTGGACCGGCAATGAAATGTCTGGTTCTTCACAAGATGAATAGCACTCTAACGATCGCAAAGCAAGGATACTGCTCCTGCTTTAGCTCAATTTCTTGTAGCAGCTTCTTCATCCACAGTAACTCCTTGCAAGCCTCCGCCACCGCAATGTATTCTTCCTCTATCGTCGACAAGACAACACACTTCTGTAAATGTGACTGCCACCATACTGCTCCACCAGCAAACATTATCACATAGCTCGAAGTCGATCGTCTCGTCTCTACATCTCCAGTCATATCAGTGTCGCTATATCCAACCAGCTTTGGCTCGTCACCACCAAATAAAAGTCTCCAATCGGCAGTACCCTAAAGATATCATAAAATCTACTTGACCCCACTCTAATGTACCCTTCCAGGATTAGAAGTGTACCTGCTAACTGTGCCGACTGCGTAAGCAATGTCTGGCCTCGTACATACCATAGCATACATAAGACTCCCCACGGTTGAGGCATATAGACTCGCTCCATATCTTCCTTCTCGTCCTCGGTAGATGGACACTGCTCCTTAGTGAACTTAAAGTGAGCCACAAGGGGGTTACTCACTTTCTTTGACCTGTCCATCCCGAAACGCTAGAGTACCCGATGAATGTACTTCTTTTGGGACAAGTGTAGCAGCTTGGACTCTCTTTCTTTCTCTCTCTCTCTCTCTCTCTCTCTCGGCTGATCTTCATCCCAAGAATAGTCTTCGTTGCGCCCAAATCCTTCATAGAGAAGGCCGTGCCCAGTTGGCGCTTCAACTCTGCTATCCTGGTGGCACTCCGACCCACCAACAGCATGTTATCAACATAAAGCAATAAAATAATGAAATCATCCTCGGCAAAGTATCTCATAAATAAACAGTGGTCTGACATCGTTCGTGCATAGCCATGCTCCCCCATAAATGACTCAAACTTCATGTACTACTGCCTCGGAGCCTGTTTCAGACCATACAAGCTCTTCCTCAACCGGCAGACCAAATATGACTTATCTTTCTCATAGAATCCCTCTGGTTGCTCCATGTACAACTCCTCCTCAATATCACCATAGAGGAATGTCGTCTTCACGTTCATTTACTCGACCTCCAAGTCGAAACTAGCTGCTAATGCTAGCACCACCCGTATAGACGACTGCATGACGACTGACAAAAATATCTCATCATAATCTATGCCTTTCCGCTGACCGTAGCCTTTAACTTCCTGTCACTACCACATCTTCTAGGAAAGAGTATTTTAGTAATTTTATATTTAATTAAATATTGTGCATGATAAATAAATATTTGTTATATTGTTGCTAGATGTTAGTTATTTATTTTGGAATTATGTTAGTGGACCTAACTAGTTTAGTTTAGACTCATGGACCAACATGTATTAATTGTTAGAATTTAGTCCATTTAGAAAGCCCATTGGTTAGAAGGAGGATTAAAATTAATTAAACCTTTAGACTAGAAGCTTCCCTCCTTAATTATTCTTTCATGAGAGGCCCCAAGGAGTATAATAGATATTACATAGTGACTTGAGGAAGGGGAAAGGGGGTTCGGCCTATTAAAGAGGAGGGAATTGATTTCTCTCTCCTCTTTTTATTTTAAAACTAGATCTAGAATTTTTCTCAACCAAATTTCTTTATTCCCACTTTATTTTCCTACCAAATTTTATCCCAATTCTTTCTCAAATCACCATTGGAGGCTAGTGGAGAAAGGATTAAGAAGGAGAAAGTAAGGATCTACAAAGAGGAGCAAGGATCTACAAGTTGGAGACCAATTTTATCACATTTGGAGGTTGCATTGGGAATACATCTCCTAATAGATACAATTCAGTTTTTTTCCCTTAAATTAGGTTCTAAATATGATATTTAACCATGATAAATTAATCCATATGCATAAGCTACCCATAGGATTTGATTTTGTGTTCATAGGAGGCCTATTGAGAAAGTTATGGTACTTTTTGTGTCAATTTTGGAGAAATTCTGATATTGATATTTGTTGTATGTGTCAATTGGTCCAATAGATTAATTTGACATGTGCTTGTGTATTTGGGGCTAGTATCATGTCCATAATTGGGTATGTGCAGGTCGTATCCCAACAATTTGGTGATACGTGTTGATTTGGGGAGTTTTCCTCCGACACGAAACTTTGAGCATGTCACATATTGATACGGACACGTAGAATTGTATTTAACTCTTCGTATTGTTCGTAAATAATATATATGACTTGCTTGTGTCCTTCGGGGTACGTTTGGATGTGTGGTGGACTCATGTCGCATGCGTATCCTAGATCTAGTAGGATACGGGGTGATACGTTCCATGTGTGTGCAATTTAATTGTAGATCTAATTCTCTTGTGTTCTTATTCATGGAGAAGTATAATTATATATATGTATATATATATATAATGTTTTGTATATATATTTATGTAATATTGTGTCTTAGATCTATGTATCTATGTATATACTATATGTGTATATATATTGTATGTAACTATTCTTCTACATGTAGATATATTTATATATGGTAGTATGTATAGATATGTGTATGTTAGTAGATATTTATATGTTGTTATATTTATATTTATATTTATATTTATATTTATATTTATATTTATATTTATATTTATATAATGTATGTTGTATATTGTGTATGTGTTTATATATACGTATACGTATGTGTGCTGTTATAAAAATGTTACTATGTATATGTATATTACTATGTAGATATTATGTACATATATATGTATGGGTGTATGTATATTTATTAGTAGTAATTATATGCATATTATATATATATATATATATATATATATATATATATATATATATATATAGATATAGATATAGATATAGATATAGATATAGATATAGATATATATATATATATATATATAGATATAGATATATATATAGATATATATATATATATATATATATATATATATATATATATAGATATATATATATATATATATATATATATATATATATATATATATATATATATATATATATATATATATATATATATATATATATTGTAATAGAGGGGGGGCAGAAGCTATAGCGATAGCAGCATGCGTCGCAGAAGCAACAGTAGCAGCAATAACGGCAGCAGCAGCCACTATAGCGACAGCAGGAAGCGTCGCAGCAGCAGCAGCAATATCCAATAGTAGCAGCAGCAAGAGCATCAGTGACAAACAACAGGAATCCGTCACTATGACAACAGTATCAGCAGCCGTATCAGAGGCTATAGTGACAGTTTTTGCGACAGCTGCAGAAGTTCATCACTAAAATAGCAGAGTATCAGCAGTATCAGTCGCTTCAGCGACAGCAGGCAGGGGCCTTTAGCGACAGTTTGGCAGTTTTATATATATATTTTATATATATATATATATATATATATATGTTCCTAATTGCTATTTGTATTATAGTATACTTTAAAATAATATATGGTACACTATATATATATATATATATATATATATATATATATATATATATATATAGTGTACCATATATTATTTTAAAGGGTAGTTAGCATAAGTAAAGTATTGGGTATTACCTTGAGATACCAAGGTAAGTACCAAGGTAATTGGGGATACCCAAGGTATTGGGTTTGGGTATCAATATTATGGTTTAGTGTTGTGATACCAAGTTGGTTCAAAACCAAGGTATCTATTTAATGTTTGTAATTAGGATTTATATAATTAATAATTATTTGATATTAATATGTGATATTTTCCTTTTGATTTACGTATCCAGAGATACGGTATCCTAGTATCCTAAGATTTAGTTTTGTGACTTAGACTTTAGTATTTGAACCCAATATCCTTGTGTTAGACTTATGCAACCTAGAAATAGGTAGTTGACCATAGTTTGACCATAGTTGACCGGTTTGACTTAGAGTTGACTTAGTTTGACTTTTGACTTAGAATCGGCTTGTTGACCTAGAAGTTGACTAGTTTAACTTATTTTCTTTCCGAAACCTTCTATTCATGTTATATTCCATATCTAGGTCTTCGAGGCACCGTGTCAGACATCTGTGAGACTATTCTTTGGACTTCAGGCGAGTATATTCTCTGATAGTTTCTCATTTATGATATTATCTATGTTCCTTGTATTTAGTATAGATATCCATGTTTCTTGACATAATGGTTACACGGATTGGTATATCCAGATCTCGTCATGAGATGTTATTCCTTGTGTATGGTGTATCTTGTGCAAGTCTTATTTCATTGATTATCTTGTGCATGTACAGACACTGATTCTCGGGGAGATTTGCTACCTTCCTAGAGAATCATGTGCCATAGCATACCATGGTTGGATCTATTATACCAGTCGGGGGTGGAGAGTATTTTAGTGTAGATATGTGATCATACCCTCCTTGTGCACGTCTTGTTCCTTGTGAGTGTTGATCATATACCGCACGTATGATTAACCGGGCCATTATACTCTTGTGCAAGTTCCCAAGCCGATCACATGTTAAACTAGTACTCACTCACTTAGACATTAGTATTCTTTTTTATTGTCATATTATTTATTATTATATTTATTCCAGTATTTTCTTATTGTGTATCTCTTGTATCTATTGTGCATCTTGTATATTCATATATATTTACTGTTACATAGTTTTTATCATTGATTAGAATTGCTGTTAGAGATGTACTTTGCTCCTTTTCTGACTGGATATATTTTTTCTAGATGACACAGATGAGTGGTACCCTACACATTATGGATCTCAGAATATTGTGGGCATAGAGTCAGAGACCCTGGCTCAGGAGGGACTTATCCCAACTGAGACAGATGACCCAGGATTAGTAGCTTCTTAGTATTCTTTTGTACTGGATTTGTCTTCAGCTTATTTGTAAGTATTCTTTCTGACTCATTGATGTTATTATTTTAGACTCATGAGTTGTATGTGACTATTCTATTCTTTATCATATTTGTGCTCATTTTTATCTTAGATTTGTGATTGAGTATATTGATATATTTGGTGGTACATTATATTGCTAGATAGATTACCTAGACAGCATTCTACTGCCGATTCTGCGGCGTAGGCTGGGCGTTGTTCCCAACTTGCATCCCTACATCGGGTGCTGTCACGCCCCAGTCCCAAAATATGTAGGACTAGGAATACATAACATGCCATCTGCACATTCGACCAGACTCCGGTCCGACTCGAATACATATAAGCTGTATTAAAATGGTCACTATCTATATAATCAAGTAAATATAAATATCTATGGCTCAATCCACAATGATCAGAATATACAAGAATGAGCTACATATGCTAAAGTCGGCCACCAGTAATACATAAGCTCGAATAGACTCGAGAAAGGAATATGAGTCTATAAAACTAGGCTATATCAGCAAATAAATAAATAATATGAATAATAACCATGACTCCGGAAGAAAAGATATAAGTACCTGGCACCAATTCCTGCAAGACAAAGAAACACACATCAGCAACTCCATGCAGGCTCCACAACGGTCTATGCTGCAAAACTGGCAAGGGGCCAGGTCCTCAGAAGGACGTAACAAGGTACAAGAAACAGCATGCCAAAATAAATACAGTATATAAAAATCTAACAATAGGGCAAACTATGTAACCAGCTATGTGATATACAAGTGAGAGCATCACTAGTATTCAGGCTGAGACCACTACAAGCTCTGTGTCGGGGAGCCGGTAGCAGTAATATCACGTAATGTGCTTAGCTCTGATGTAGAGTCTACGACCTCACAATAATAAATATATATAAATCAGCCTGTAGCCTGTGTGTCTCTCCCCACCCAATGTAATCACACGTCTCATGTCCACAATGTCTCATGTCCATAACACGCAAGATCATATCTAATGCAGCAAGTCATATGATAGCTATGCATATATATAAAGTATATATCATGAATCCTGTAGCCTATACAGAATCACCATGAATGACTCAGGAAGATTCTGTCACATAAAAAGTGTCAAGTGTCCTATGGTATGACGTACTTGAGAATGCAAGCACAAAAATATATAGGGTCACGATATCAATCTCTAGGTGACGTTACACAACTCCGCATACAGTATTGACACTCGAATATTATTCGGACGTTAAGTAATGTCACACGGTCCTAGGTTGAATAAATATAACTCAGAATAGATCAAGAGAATAATATAAAATAATTTACTGCAAGTATGGCAAGGTATACTTGCTTGAAACTCCAAGCTGATAATACAAAGAACCTGCTCTCGAATCCACACTCGTGCGATCCCAAGAGCCTAAATATATTATATCATAAAATTAGTCACTATGACATGGTTCACTAAGCATGCACATGAGTATAACTACTCTACGTCATTAATTATTAGACAATTAGGGTCTAATTTAATCAAGGATACAACTTATACAATGCCACTTATTTAGAGTCTAAAATAATTAGGGGTTCTAACAAAGTAGGTTGGCTAAGGTTCACTAGTCAAGGACCAAGAAAGTGTGTAAACACCAAGCCTACTAGTCACATAACATCATCAAGCCTTATAAACATGGTTATAACGAAGGTTCATGTAGGTACTAGGTGTTCTCACACTAGATTTCCATATACAACATATCATCAACCTTGGTATTCACTAAGTGTCAAACTATGTTAACCAACCTAGGGTTAGTTTTGTCTATTAAAACATGCACATGAGCATTAATAATAGGTCAAGTTAGGGTCATTACAAACAATCACATATTATATTTCTCAAGTATATCCATTCATCCAACTATATATAACTCTAATTCTACTGTAAAATATCAAGTATACATAGACAAGTCAAATCTGAATTTATAATAAGATCATGGCATATACCTCATTTCTTTCTTATATTTGTCATAAAACATGTGTGCAAGCACTACTATAACTAGTGAAAAACCTTAGCATGACATCTTCTACATTCCAACATAGTGTTTATAAACAATAAAACTAGCTATCACAAAACCTAGGCAAAATGCACTACTAGTTGCACAATATTTAATCATGTCTCAACCATGCATTTATTTATATATAACACCCTAAAAAAATTTATATATTCTAAAATTTAGTGACAATTAGAGTAAAAATTATATTTTGTAAGTGGTTGCTTGGGTTTTGGATCATGGCAAAGTGAATAGGACAACAAGTGCATAAATAACATTCAAGTCTAGACATGAGAAGTAATAAATGTTCTTGGTATAATATCATAAAAAATATGAATACAAAGTTAGTAAAATTTAATAGGGATATGAAGTACATATAGAAAGGGTTGAGTAGGAGGAGTTGGAGCTATTACCAAAGTAAAATGGGAAGGCAAAAGAGGGTTGTGCACTGCTTACACAAATCTGTTCAGATTTGGATACTTTATCTCGTAGCTACTGTCCGGGACTTCAAAATATTTCTCCAAGTACTTTGCGGATTAGAGAGATTAGGAGAGAGGTATATGATGAAGATAGGGTGGTTGTTGAAGGGGTTTTAGTGCTGGAAGTGGTGGCAACAAGGTGTTGAAGTGGTACTATTGCTGGCGGGTTCAACAGGGTGTCTTCGTTTTGTAAGGGGTGTTTGGGGAGTAGGAGAAGGATATTTGATAGATATCTATATTACCTAGCCTAGATTAATAACTAGGTGCATAATCAATAGCTAGATAGCTAGTTAGAGGATTTTAGAGCGAAACCTCAATACCTTGAGATACCGAGGTATCTCGATACCTTGAGATATTCAAGGTATTGAGTTTCGAACGGGGTATTTGAGCATTAGCCTAGGAAATGCTTTGGAGTGATTTTTTTATATGTTTATATATATATAATTACGCGTGCTAGCATAGGTTTTAGTGGGTTTAGGCGGGGTGCGTGGCCTAGGGCGAGGTATCGGATACCGAGGGTATCCCGGTATCTCGATTAGGCGAGTTTGTGAGTTTAGTAGCTTAATGAGCTCGGTTTGACCTAGAATTTCAGGGGCACCCTAATTTGACCTAGCTTTGACCATAATTGTCTCCGTTGACCGTAAAAGTTAACGTTTGACCTAGTTTTGACCTAGAGTTGACTTTTTGGACCCCAGGTTGACTTTTTGACCCAAATTTCACCGGTTTGACCCGTTCGACCTAGAATAGCCCTAGAAGCCTATTTTTAATTATTTTATATCAGTTTTAATCCTTAGAACCCTGTTTAATTCTGCTTTTCACATTAGGTCCTTGTGACACCGGTCCGGATCTCGATCCTCATCAGTTGCTCAGGACATCAGGCGAGTACCTACCTCTGATAGTTTCCATTTCATGATAGCGTTTATATCACCTGTTCTAGAACTGTAATACTTGATTCTGACACATTGTTACACGAGCTGGTGCTAGTGGATCCTGTCATGAGATGCTATCCCCCTTACCGTGTTCAGCGGGTACTCTATCACGTATATTTCATCATGTGCTTCGGGTATTGATTCTCATGTGCTATCATGTGCTTATTGTGCTCTCGCCTTCGTGTGCGCGAGCTATTATCATGTACGTAGCGTGTTGTGGTTGGATCCAATGGTATTAGTGGGGGAGGGGAGTAGTGAGTTGGTTATGTGATCAAAGCCAAACAGTATTCATGTGTATGTCGGTTATACAACTCACGCATAACGGAGTTATCGTAGTATTTTTCATGTGCAACCTAAGCCGATCACATAACGAACTTGTGCTCAAGGCACTTAGCTAGTATTCATATTTCTCACCTGCAGTTACTTTTTCACTACTTGTATCGTTCTCCAGTTTACATTGCAGCTACTTATTGTGCTCCAGCATATATTTATTTCCTGTGCATCTTGATTACTTTTCTATTGCTCGTCATATACACCTTACCATGTATTTGGAGTTGCTTTCAGAGTTATGTACTTTGCTCCAGTTCTGACTGGGCATATTTTTTCCAGAGGATCCTGAGGACTATTGCCCTACGTTCTACGGGCCTGGTGTTGACGACTGTTGTGACCCCGAGATCGAGGAGGAGTGCGCCGAGGAGACGCCGATAGCACCCTAGTTAGCTAGGTGGGTTTCCTGGGTTATTTCCAGTGGTTTGTATTTTGGATGACTGTACTTATTCTTTTGATGCTGTGTGATGTTATAGCTATTTGTAGACTTGGACTGTATTATTTTGGATTGACTTGCTCTCTTGGTTCTGTTTCTTTGTTTATATCATATCGTGCTTTATTTCTTTCCCTAGATTTTGTGATTGAGAGTTCATATATATATATTGCGTGGTTGCCTCCTTTGGGAGAGGATTTTATATATATATATTGCGTGGTTTTGCCCTCCTTTTGGAGAGGTCATGCCGGATTTTTTTTCAGTGAGATATAGATAGATATGGTTGACCTAGAACAGACCTTTACAGCGTTCTACCGCCGATTCTGTGGCGTAGGCTGGACGTACCCACGGCTCATGCCCGATTTTCGGGTGCGGGTCGTGACAATATTATAAATAAAACTTGTTAATAAGAGGTAGGAGAAGGATATTTGGGTGCTTTAGTAGTGGTTTGGAGGCTATGGAGGTGGTGGAGTGGCCTAAGAAGAGGATACACTGAATTCAAATTCAGCCTGGACACCTCTGATGGAGGGTTATTTTGAGAAACTTAGAATAAATTTTGATAGAAGATTTGTGAAGATAAAATGATAAGGACAGGGAGAGGAAGAAGCATACAAAATTTAAGAGAAAGATACTTACTGTGGAGGGAGATAGGGCCGGATTGGTGGGGGTATTGCTGAATTAAGATTCAGCCTGGGTAGGGTTGGATGGATGGAGGTGTGGAGGGAGATAGAGAAGAAATTTGGAGATGATTTGTGAAGAGAAAATGTGAGAAAGAGAGTTAGGAAGAATTTTTTCTTCAGGTGGTTCTAATGGGGGAGGTAAAGAGAGGGGGGTTATAGACAGCCTAGTGGGGAGGGGAAGGGTTTGGAGTTACCAATAGGGTAAGCAAAGGTCACAAGTTATAACCCATTTCATTTCACATTCCACCCTAATGATTTAATAAATCTATGGCTGTCCAAAACTGAAATAAAATTTAATATGGATGGTCAAACCTAGCTTAGTCAACCTAGGTTAAGTCCAACTACTTCTAGTTGGGTCAGGTTCGGGTCGTTGCGGTTTAGTTTGACTAGGTTGGTCCGATTCACTAGGAAATTGATCATTTATGACTATGGAGGGTAGGTAGCACATAGAGGTTCAATAGAGTGGGATACAGGTATCATGTGTGTCTTAGACCTACTATAGATCATGATCATGCATTAGATCAAAAGAATTGGTCAAAATTGGATCTCCAATTTAAATTGCAATGGTCAACGGTTGCACTGTAGGTGCTAGAAATTAAGTTTATGACCCGAATATTTTACATTAAAAATATAACACAAGGAGATATGTTTGAGTGGGATATGATAATCATAAATTAAGGTGGACTCGTCTAGATCATGCATATAAAATTTGTTTGGAGATAATGGCTAATGTTGTGCTCCTAAAAATTAAAGTTACGGAAAATATTTTTAAAGGATACTTTTGTTTAATTAATCCAAATTAATAATAAAAATAATAATTTTAAATATTATATTAAATTAAAATATCTAAATCTCTGGGTGAGGAGGTTTACAGGTGCGGGTCGTGACACATTTTTAGTGGTAGCCTATGCAGGTCAAGCTTCGCAAGTTATGCGATGTCGTGATAGTGCGACGACTTAGTTGTACTACTGCGAGACTGTTTCAGGATATAGGATATAGGATATAGGCTATAAGCTGAGAATACTCAAGCACACCTAGGAAAATTCTTTTGATTCATTCAACTATTCTTCTTTGATATTGATACTTGATCTCTTAAACTGTCCTTTCCTTGAGTATCTTACATCATGTGTCATATTGATTCTTTCTTTCGCTTTGTCTCAGGATGCCGCCTAAGACTAGATCGCAGCATGGGAGAGCAGCTTCTGAGAGGTCTGCGACGTCCCGGGGGCCTGCACTAGTCACTTCTCTGGGGATTGAAGTGTCAGCTGCTTTCGGAGGTCCACCACCTTCTCAGAGGACTGTGTCAGCTGTATCTGAGGGGCTTTCACCTCCACCTCATATGCCAGCAAAGGTGACACATATGTTTACACTGTTTTGTGAGATGCTCGAGGAACAGAGGGCTCAGTCTGAGGCACATCAGAGGCAGACCGACATTTTACGTCAGGGCATCGAGAGTGCTCATCAGCTTGCTCGTGCCGTAGTAGAGAAAGGAGTTCTGGTCCAGCAGCAGGTTGCTCCTCAAGTTGCTCAGCTTCGGCCAAGCAATATTCAGGACTTCTAGAAGCTGGATCCTAGGGTATTCAAGGGGACAGAGGGCATCGTCTATGCTGATGATTGGCTCGAGGACATTGAGCGTCTTATGAGGGTGTCCCGTCTTTCTGAGGATCTGAAGGTTGAGGTGGTAGGACTTCAACTGTTCGACGTCGCCCGTACTTGGTTCAGGAATGAGCCGATTCTGGTTGACGCAGGACAGTCTTGGGAGGTATTCAAGGACCTCTTCAAGAAAAAGTTCTTCGCCCGTGCAGACAGACTAAACTTGTGGAGGCAGTTTGAGAGTCTCATTTAGGGGAGGATGTCTGTGGAGGAATACGCTGCGGAGTTCGGCAGGTTGAGCCAATTTGCAGAGTATTTTATAAGAAAGACGGAGGTTCGGGCTATTTGTTTCCGTAAAGGTCTAAACTGAGAAGTGAAGATCCTTATTCCGTCTTTGTATGAGACATACTCGGAGATACTTATGGAGGCACGCAAGGTTGAGCGGGAGTTGGGTTTGAAGCCCAAGAGAGACCGTGATTCTTTTCTGGGGGTAAACAGCAGTGCAGTATCTGCCAAACATCCTCATTTTCATTCCAGACCTTTCTAGTAGCCTCAACAGCACCAGACTCTAGCTAGGGTGCCGTTTCACCAGGCACCACAGCAGCAGAGACAGTTACAGCAATCTTCCTGCCATTTTTGCAAGAAGCCCGGCCACATCTGGGAAGTTTACAGGAAGAGGTTGGAAGTTTGTTTGTATTATGGTACTCAAGGGCATCAGCTGAGGGAGTGTCCTTCCAATCCTCGTCGTGTAGTTCAGGAAGCAGTTTCAGCTCCGAGGGCACAGGCGAGACCACCTGCAGTACAGCCGAGGGGACCGCTTCCGACACAGCATCAGCGTTATGTCCAGCATCAGCAGCAGGGAAATGCATGTCAGGGACGAGCGTTTGCTATGACCGTCGAGGAGGATGAGCCCACCGAAGATGTCATCGCAGGTTCTATTCTTCTTGATTCTATTCCAGCTTTAGCTTTGTTTGATAGTGGTGCTTTCCATAGTTTTGTATCTGTTTCTTTTACTCTGAAGCATGGTTTGGTAGCTGAGTCTTTGCTTAGGACTTAAAAAATCATGACCGGGGGAGGCATTATCCTGGTTAATAATATTTGCAAGGATCGAAGAGTTACTCTAGGAGGCCGGGAGTTAAGTGTGTGTCTACTTGTAATGCCACTTTCGAACTATGATATTATACTCGGGATGGATTGGTTAAGTAGGCACCGTGCTAGCATAGATTGTAGAGGAGGTAGATTTTTGTTTGGTCCGCCAGAAGAGCCAGAGTTCGAGTTTGCTAGAGGAGCTGCAGAGCAAGGAGAAGACATTATTTGTGGAGCTATGGTAGAAGACAAGGAGTTGCCGCATTCGTTGATAGCACAGTTCTTGAATATGTTTCCTGAGAAATTGCCAGGGTTACCGCCAGATCGAGATATTAAATTCTCTATAGACTTAGTGCCAGGTGCAGAACCAATTTTGCAATATGTCTATAGAGTAAATAATAGCGAGCTGGTCGAGCTGAAGAAGCAGGTGGATGTATTACAGGATAAGGGGTTTATCAGATCGAGTTCTTTACCGTGGGGAGCTCCGGTATTATTTGTACCGAAGAATGATGGATGGGTGCGCATGTGCATTGATTACAGGACTTTAAATAATCTTACTATCAAGAATAAGTACCTTTTGCCACTGATTGATGATATGTTCAATCAGTTGAGTGGTGCCAAGGTATTTTTTTAAGATAAATTTAAGATCAGGTTACCACCAGGTGAAGGTGAAGTCGGAGGACATACCGAAGACTGCTTTTAGAACTCGGTATGGTCAGTACGAGTTTATGGTGATGCCGTTTGGTTTGACTAATGCACCGACGGTATTTATGAACTTGATGAACAAGGTGTTCCATCAGTACCTTGACAAGTTCGTGGTGGTATTCATCGATGACATACTCATATACTCAAAAATACCGGAGGAGCATGAGGAGCATTTGCAGATTGTGTTGGATGTGCTGAGGTAGGAGAAGCTGTATGGAAAGTTGTCCAAGTGTGATTTCTTCTTGGATAAGGTGGAGTTCTTAGGGCATGTTATGACTGGTGATGGTATTTCAGTGGATCTGAAGAAGATCACAACAGTAGAATCTTAGAAGACCCCGAGTTCGGTAACAGAGATCAGGAGTTTCTTGGGATTGACAGGCTACTACAGAAAGTTTGTGAAGGATTTTCGAGGATTGCCGAGCAGATGACCAGACTCACCAGGAAGGATGTAGAGTTTGTTTGGACGGAGGATTGCCAGGCTGCTTTTGAGGAATTGAAGAAGAGGTTGACGTCTGCTCATATTTTGATATTGCCATCAGGGTCTGGAGGTTTCACTATTTATAGTGATGAATCGGGGAAAGGTTTGGGTTGTGTTCTTCAGCAGAATGGAAAAGTGATTGCCTATGCACCAAGCAATTGCGTTCTCATGAAAGAACTATCCTACCCATAATTTGGAGTTGGAAGCAGTCATCTTCGCCCTGAAGTTGTGGAAATATTATTTGTACGGAGAGCATGTGGAGATCTTTACAGACCACAAGAGCTTGAAGTACGTTTTCACGCAGAAAGAGTTGAACATGAGGCAGCGTCGGTGGTTGGAACTGATGAAGGATTTTGATATATCTTTGCAGTATCATCCTGAAAAAGCTAATATAGTTGCCGATGCTTTGAGCAGGTGTCCGGTAGCTATGTTCTTGACGCAGGATCGATATTTGTTGGAGGACTTGGAGAGCTTGGGCATTGAGGTGATAGTTCCTGGTTTGGCTATGCAGATATGGGGATTACAGATACATTCAGATTTGATGGAAAGGATCAAGACAGCACAGTATGATGATGTATCTCTGAGGAGCATCAGAGCTCAGGTGAGAGCATGATTGGAGGATGAGTTCACCATTGTCGATGATGGTTCTTTACGGCATGGAGTTAGATTGTGTGCCTAGTGGGGAGCTGCGTAAGGAGGTATTGCAGGAAGCACATTGCTCTCAGTATTCCATGCATCCAGGTGCCAACAAGATGTATCGGGATATGCGAGAGAGAGTGTGGTGGTATGGCATGAAGAGGAAAGTGGCACAATTTGTATCCAGATGCTTAGTGTGCCAGCAGGTGAAAGCCGAGAGGCAGAGGCCAGGAGGTTTACTTCAACCATTATCCATTCCAGAGTGGAAGTGGGAGCATATTACTATAGATTTTGTGTCCGAACTTCCACGATCTCCAGGAGGGAAAGACGCAATTTGGGTCATCGTTGATAGGTTGATCAAGTCGGCCCACTTTTTGCCTTTCAAGGTGGGTTTGTCTACGGAGAAGATGGAAGAGATGTATGTGAGGCAGATCGTTAGGATACATGGAGTTCCCGTCAGCATAGTCTCAGATCGGGATAGTCGTTTCACTTCTCATTTCTGGAGGAGTTTGCAGGCGAGTTTGGGCACTCAGCTCAAGTTCAGTACTGCATATCATCCCCAGACAGATGGGAAGTCAGAAAGGACTATTTAGACTCTCGAGGATATGTTGCGTACTTATATACTAGATTTTGGGGGTTCTTGGAAGGACCATCTCTATTTGGTAGAGTTTGCTTATAACAACAGCTACCAGGCTAGTATAGAGATATCACCTTTTGAAGCTCTGTACGGTCGAAGATGTCGTACTCCCTTATCATGGGACGTTATTGGAGAGAGAGTTTTGCTTGAGTTAGAGATGGTTGTAGATGCAGCGGAGAAGGATTAGTTGATCAGAGACAGACTTCGTGTGGCACAGAACAGACAGGGGCATTGGGCCGATAGCCACCGGAGACCTTTGGAGTTCGAGGTATAGTTTTAGATTTTTGTTTCGTGCTTGTTATTGGTTGTTTGTTATAGATTAAGTTCTTAAGGTGGTATTTTGTTCTAGTTGGGTGGTTTGGTGTTTCTGAGGATTTCTCCGACACGAGGCACGATTCGCTTCGGTGGAGGCGGAAAGCTTAGTCCGCGATTCATCGGACCTTTCACTATTCTAGATAGGGTCGGTGCAGTTGCTTATAGACTAGACTTGCCACCTGCTTGGAGGGAGTGCACAACGTGTTTCACGTGTCGCAGTTGAGACGGTACGTGGCATATCCTGGTCATGTGTTGGATCACTCGGAGATAGAGGTAGGCCCTACCCTTAGCTATCCAGAGCAGCCAGTTGAGATTCTGGATCGGAGAGAGAAGGTGCTGAGGAACCAGACTATTCCTTTGGTGTGCGTCGCATGGAGGCATCACTCTCCGGGGGAGTCTACCTGGGAGAGAGAGGATGTAATACGAGAGCGTTATCCATATTTGTTTGTGCCTTGAGGTATGTTCTTTCCTAATTATGTTATGTTCTTTCATAGTTAGTTATGTTCTTTAGTTCTATTTTTTTGTTATGTTCTGATATTTTTTGGGGGTCATTTTCGTCTTTGAATTTCGAGGACGAAATTATTTTAAGGAGGGTAGACTTGTCACTACCACATCTTTTAGGAAAGGGTATTTTCATAATTTTATATTTAAATAAATATTGTGCATGATAAATAAATATTTGTTGTATTGTTGCTAGATGTTAGTTATTTATTTTGGACTTATGTTAGTGGACCTAACTAGTTTAGTTTAGACTCATGGACCAACATGTATTAATTGTTAGAATTTAGCCCATTTAGAAAGCCCATTGGTTAGGAGGATCATTAAAATTAATTAAACCATTAGACTAGAAGCTTCCCTCCTTAATTATTCCTTCATGAGAGGCCCCAAGGGGTATAATGGACATTACATAGTGACTTAAGGAAGGGGAAAGGGAGGCCAGCCTATTAAAGAGGGGGGAATAAATTTTTCTCTCCTCTTTTTATTTCAAAACTATATCTAGAATTTTCCACAACCAAGTTTCTTCATTTCCACTTTATTTTTTGACCAAATTTTATCTCAATTCCTTCCCAAATCACCATTGGAGGCTAGTGAAGCAAGTATCTAGAAGGAGAAAGCAAGGATCTACAAAGAGGAGCAAGGATCTACAAGTTGGAGGCCAATTTTATCACATTTGGAGGTTGCATTAGGAATCCATCTCCCAATAGGTACAATTCAGTTTTTTTCCTTAAATTTGGTTCTAAATCTGAGATTTAACCATGAAAAATTAACCCATATGCATAGGCTACCCATAGGATTTGGTTTTGTGTTCATAGGAGGCCTATTGAGAAAGTTATAGTGCTTTTTGTGTCAATTTTGGGGGAATTCCGAGATTGATATTTGTTGTGTGTGTCAATTGGTCCTATAGATCAATTTGGCATGTGCTTGTCTGTTTGGGGCTAGTGTGTGTCCACAATTAGGTACGTGTAGGTCATATCCTAACAATTTGGTGATACGTGTTGATTTGGGAATTTTTTCTCCGATACGGGACTTTGAGCATGCCACATATTGACATGGACACGTAGAATTGTATTTGACTCTTCATATTGTTCATAAATAATATATATCACTTGCTCGTGTCCTTTGGGGTACGTTTGGATGTGTGGTGGACTCCTGTCGCATGTGTATCCTAGATCTAGTGGGATACGGGGTGATACTTTCCATGTGTGTACAATTTAATTGTAGATCTAATTCTCTTGTGTTCTTATTCATGGAGAAGTATAATTTTATATATATATATATATATATATATATATATATATATATATAGTGTAGCACATATTATTTTAAAGGGTGGTCAGCATAAGTAAAGTATTGGGTATTACCTTGAGATACCAAGGTAAGTACCAAGGTAATTGGGGATACCCAAGGTATTGGATTTGGGTATCAATATTATGGTTTAGTGTTGTGATACCAAGTTGGTTCAAAACCAAGGCACCTATTTAATGTTTGTAATTAGGATTTATATAATTAATAATTATTTGATATTAATATGTGATGTTTTCTTTTTGATTTACGTATCCAGAGATACGGTATCCTAGTATCCTAAGATGTAGTTTTGTGACTTAGACTTTAGTATTTGAACCCAATATCCTTGTGTTAGACTTATGCAACCTATAAATAGGTAGTTGACCATAGTTTGACTATAGTTGACCGGTTTGACTTAGAGTTGACTTATTTTGACTTTTGACTTAGAATTAGCTTGTTAACCTAGAAGTTGACTAGTTTAACTTATTTTCTTTCTGAAACCTTGTATTGATGTTATATTCCATATCTAGGTCTTTGAGGTACCGTGTCAGACATCTGTGAGACTATTCTTTGGACTTCAGGCGAGTACATTCTCTGATAGTTTCTCATTTATGATATCCTCTATGTTCCTTGTATTTAGTGTAGATATCCATATTTCTTGACCCGATGGTTACACGGATTGGTATATCCAGATCTCGTCATGAGATATTATTCCTTGTATATGGTGTATCTTGTGCAAGTCTTGTTTTATTGATTATCTTGTGCATGTACAGACACTGATTCTCGGAGAGATTTGCTACCTTCCTAGAGAATCTCGTGCCATAGCATACCATGGTTGGATCTACTATACCAGTTGTCATGACCCGATTCCGTAGAATCGTTGAGGCGTCCCCCGATTCGTGACCGTCGTGCGGGCCTGGGGTTGCGCCCGCACAAGGCTTTAATGATTTGCATAGCAAGCACATATTCAGAGTACGCAGATAAATTGAAACACAGATTTAAAATATGGAAAAGTTCTCTTTATTGATAATGAACATCTATTACAAACTCTTGAACGAGTCAGCTAAAATGCCGCACGGGCTTAGAAAAGTGTTGACTCAAAATGAGATAGCAGTCATGTACATTACATCCCTTTACTAAACTTCAAAATGTATAGACCTCCAGGCTGGATGACGGCTTTGCCACGAAGCTGCATTTGTGTATCGAAATATAGGATTGTGGATTTAATTTGTATTATTTCAGGATTTATTTATTTAGGGTTATAATTAATTAACGTAATTTTATTTAATTGTTGCACCTTACCGTTGCTTCGATATTTGGAGCGCTACCCTAGCTTTTGCCTTCCAATCAATTTCACACCCTTGTCCTAGACGTGTTCGCCTTTCATTCTGACCTTTGTGTAACTCATAATCATGATCCAATCAATTTAGGGTCAGAAGTAGTCTATTAACTCATGCATTACGAACATTATAATATATATAAATATATATATATATATATATATATATAAATACACATATCATGCAATTAATTAAAATAAATTCACACAACACTTAATAATAAACAAAAAGTCAAAAACACTCCTATTTCAGAATGTGATAGTGACATCATGTTCAACTCCTTCTGCGTGAAAACGTACTTCAAGCTTTTATGGTCTGTGAAGATCTCCACACGCTCTCCGTACAAATAATGTTTTTACAACTTCAGAGAGAATATGACTGCTGCCAACTCCAAATCATGGGTAGGATAGTTCTTTTGATGAGGACGCAATTGCCTGGATGCATAGGCAATCACTTTTCTATTCTGCTGAAGAACACAACCCAAACCTTTCCCCGATGCATCACTATAAATAGTGAAACCTCCAGACCCTGATGGCAACGTCAAAATAGGAGCAGACGTCAATCTCTTCTTCAATTCCTCAAAAGCAACCCGGTAATCCTCCGTCCAAACAAACTATATATCCTTCCTGGTGAGTCTGGTCATCGGCTCGTCAATTCTCAAAAAATCCTGCACAAACTTTTTGTAGTAGCCTACCAATCCCAAGAAACTCCTGATCTCTGCTACCGAACTTGGGGTCTTCCAAGATTCCACTGTTGTGATCTTCTTCGGATCCACTGAAATTCTATCACCAGTCACAATATGCCCCAAGAATTCTACCTTGTCCAAGAAAAACTCACACTTGGACAACTTCCCATACAGCTTCTCCTTCCTCAGCACATCCAACACAATCCTCAAATGCTCCTCATGCTTCTCCGGTGTCTTCGAGTATATGAGTATGTCATCGATGAACACCACCACGAACTTGTCAAGGTACTGGTGGAACACCTTGTTCATCAAGTTCATAAATACCGTCGGTGCATTAGTCAACCCAAACGGCATCACCATAAACTCGTACTGACCATACCGAGTTCTAAAAGAAGTCTTCGGTATGTCCATCGGCTTCACCTTCACCTGATGGTAGCCTGATCTCAAATCTATCTTAGAAAATACATTGGCACCACTCAACTGATCGAACAGATCATCAATCTGTGGCAAAGGGTACTTATTCTTGATAGTGAGATTATTCAAAGTCCTATAATCAATGCACATGTGCACCGATCCATCCTTTTTTGGTACAAACAATACCGGGACTCCCCACGGTGAAGAACTCGATCTGATAAACCCATTATCCTGTAATTTGTCCACCTGCTTCTTCAGCTCGACCAGCTCGTTGTTGTTTACTCTATAGACATGTTGCAAAATTGTTTCTACACCTGGCACCAAGTCTATAGAGAATTCAACATCTCGATCTGGCAGCAACCCTGGCAATTCTTCAGGAAACACATCCAAGAACTCTGCTATCAACGGATGCGGCAACTCCTTGTCTTTCACAATAGCTCCATAAATAATGCCTTCTCCCTACTCTGCAACTCCTCTAGCAAACTTGAATTCTTGCTCTCCCGGCGGACTAAACAAAACTCTACCTCCTCTATAATCTATGATAGCACGGTGCCTACTCAACCAATCCATCCCGAGTACAATGTCGTAGCTCGGAAGTGGCATTACAAGTAGACACGCACTCAACTCTCGGCCTCCCAGAGTAACTCTCTGATCCTTGTAAATATCATTAACCAGGATAATGCCTCCCCCGGTCATGATCTTGCAAGTCCTAAGCAAAGACTCAGCCACCAAACCATGCTTCAGAGCAAAAGAAACAGATACAAAACTATGGGAAGCACCACTATCAAACAAAGCTAAAGCTGGAATAGAATCAATATGGCACATGATGTAAGATACTCAAGAAAAGGACAGTTTAAGAGATCAAGTATCAATATCAAAGGAGAATAGTTGAATCAAACGAATTTTCCTAGATATGATTGAGTATTCTCAGCCTATAGCCTGCATCATATATCCTATCGCAGGCTCACATTAGTACAACTAAATCGTCGCACTACCACGACATCGCATAACTTGTAAAGTTTGACCTGCATGGGCCACCACTAAAAATATGTCATGACCCGCACCCGATGTAAGAATACAAGTCGGAAACAACGCCCAGCCTACGCCGCAGAATCGGCGGTAGAACGCTGTCTGGGTAATCTATCTAGCAATATAATGAACCACAAACAATAACAATATACTTAATCACAGATCTAAGATGGAAACAAGCACGAATATGATAAAGAATAGAAATATTCACATACAACTCAAGAGTCTAAAATAATACATTAATTAGTCTGAAAGAATGCTAACAAATAAGCTGGAGACAAATCCAGTACAAGAAATACTAAGATTGTACTAATCTTGGGTCATCTGTCTCAGTCCGGATAAGTCCCTCCTGAGTCAGGGTCTCTGACTCTAAGCCCACAATATCCTGGGGTCCATAATGTGTAGGGTACCACTCCTCAGTGTCATCTGGGAAAAATATATCCAGTCAGGAAAGGAGCAAAGTACATCTCTAACAGCAGTTCTAATCAATGATAAAAACTATGTAACAGTAAATAGATGTGAATATCAAGATACACAATAGATACGAGAGATATACAATAAGGAAATACTAGAATGAATACAATAATGAACAATATGTCAATGAACAAGAATACTAATGACTAAGTGTGTGAGTACTAGCTTTAACATATGATCGGCTTGGGAACATCATACAATATATATGGCCTGGCTAATCATACGTGCGGTGTATGATTAACACTATTCAATAATAATACTTGATACAATGAGGGTATGATCACATATCTACACTAAGGTACTCCCCACCCCCGACTGGTATAATAGATCCAACCACCGTACGCTATGGCTCGAGATTCCCCAAGAAGATAGCGACTCTTCCCGAGAATTAGTGTATGTACATGTACAAGATAATCAATGATACAATACTTGCACTATATATACCATATACCAAGGAATAACATCTCATGACGAGATCCGGATATACCAATCCGTGTAACCATAGTATCAAGAAACATGGATATCTATACTAGATACAATGAACATAGAGGATATCATAAATAAGAAACTATCAGAGAATGTACTCGCCTGAAGTCCAAAGAATAGTCTCACAAATGTCTGATACGGTGCCTCAAAGACCTAGATATGGAATACAATATCAATACAAGGTTCCGAAAAGAAAATAAGTTAAACTAGTCAACTTCTAGGTCAACAAGTCAATTCTAAGTCAAAAGTCAAACTAGGTCAACTCTAAGTCAACTATGGTCAACTATAGTTAAACTATGGTCAACTACATATTTCTAGGTTGCATAAGTCTAATACAAAGATATTGGGTTCAAATACTAAAGTCTATGTTACAAAACTATATCTTAGGGTACTAAGATACCGTATCTCTGGATACGTAAATCAAAAGGTAAATCATCACATATTAATATCAAACAATTATTAATTATATAAAATCCTAATTTACAAACATTAAATAGATACCTTGGTTTTGAACCAACTTGGTATCACAACACTAAACCATAATATTGATACCCAAACCCAATACCTTGGATATCCCCAATTACCTTGGTACTTACCTTGGTATCTCAAGGTAATACCCAAAGCTTGTTTATACTAACTACCCGTAAATATATATATGCTACACTATTATTATACATATAGTATATTAAATACTATTATACTATTAGCAATTAGGAACATATTTACATATATATATATATATATATATATAATTATCTAATAACTATAAAACTACCAAACTGTCACTAAAAGCCCTTGCCTACCGTCGTTGAAGCGACTGATACTGCTGATACTCTGCTGTTTTAGTGACGAACTTCTGTTGCTGTCGCCAAAGCCGTCGTTATAGCCTCTGATACGGCTGCTGATACTGCTGTTATAGTGACAGATTTTTGCTGCTTGTCGCTGATGCTATTGTTGCTGGTGGTTTTTGATACTGTTATTGCTACTGCGACGCTTACTGCTGCTGTTATTGCTGTTGTTGTTGCTTTCGACGACGCCTGTTGCTGTCTCTATAGCTCCTGCTCTATATATATATATATATATATATATATATATATATATATATATATATATATATATATATATAACACATAATAATATATATACTCAATATATGCATATAATTACTACTAATAATACTAATAAATATACATACACACATACATATATATATATATGTACATAATATCGACATAGTAATTTACATATACATAGTAACATATTTGTAATAACACACATACGTATACGTATATATAAACACATACACAATATAAATACATATAACATACAAGTATATATATATATATATATATATATATATATATATATATATATATATATATATATATATATATATATATATATATATACAATCTATAAATATCTATATGTAGAATAATAGCTACATAACAAATATACACAATATATTATAGTAGATATATTTATATGTTGTTATATATATATATATATATATATATATATATATATATATATATATATATATATATATATATATATATATATATATATATATATATATATATATATATATATATATAATAACATATAAATATATCTACTATAATATATATACATATACTACAATCTATAAATATCTATATGTAGAATAATAGCTACATACATCTATATGTAGAATAATAGCTACATAACAAATATACACAATATATTATAGTAGATATATTTATATGTTGTTATATATATATATATATATATATATATATATATATATATATATATATATATATCTACTATAATATATATACATATACTACAATCTATAAATATCTATATTTTGAATAATAGCTACATAACAAATATACACAATATATTATATACATAGATACATAGATCTAAGACACAATATTACATAAATATATACACACAACAATATATATATATATATATATATATAAACACATATATATAATTACACCTCTCCATGAATAAGAACACAAGAGAAATAGATCTACAATTAAATTACACCTCTCATGGAACTATTACTCTATATCCCACTAGATCTAGGATACGCATGCGACACGAGTCCACCACACATCCAAACGTACCCCGAAGGACAAGAGCAAGTCATATATATCATTTATGAATAATACGAAGAGTCAGATATAAATCTACGTGTCTGTGTCAAAATGTGACATGCTCAAAGTCCCGTGTCGGAGGGAAAACCCCCAAATCAATACGTATCACCAAATTATTGGGTTACGACCTACACGTACCCAATTGTCGACACGACATTAGCCCCAAACACACAACCACATGCCAAAATGATCTATAGGACCAATTGACACACACAACAATTGTCAATCTCGAAATTCTCCCAAAATTGACACAAAAAGTACCATAACTTTCTCAATAGGCCTCCTATGAACACAAAACCAAATCCTATGGGTAGCCTATGCATATGGGTTGATTTCTCATGGTTAAATCTCAGATTTATAACCTAATTTAAGGGGGAAAACTGAATTGTACCTATTGGGAGATGGATTCTCAATGCAACCTCCAAATATAATGAAATTGGCCTCCAACTTGTAGATCCTTGCTTCTCCTTCTAGATCCTTGCTCCACTAGCCTCCAATGGTGATTTGGGAAGGAATTGGGATAAAATTTGATAGGAAAATGCAGTGGGAATAAAGAAAGTTGGTTGAGAAAAATTTTAGATCTAGTTTTCAAATGAAAAGAGGAGAGAGAAACAATTTTTCCCCTCTAATATAGGCCGGCCCCTCTTTCCCCTTCCTCAAGTCACTATGAATTATCCAATATACCCCTTAGGGCCTATCATGAAGAAATAATTAAGGAGGAAAGCTTCTAGTCTAATGGTTTAATTAATTTAATCATCCTCCTAACTAATGGGCTTTCTAAATGGGCTCAAATCTAACAATTAATACATGTTGGTCCATGAGTCTAAACTAAATTAGTTAGGTCCACTAACACAAGTCCAAAATAAATAAATAATATCTAACAACAATTAAATAATATAAAAAATAATTATTTATCATGCAAAATATTTAATTAATTATAAAATTACTAAAATACCATTTTCTAGAAAATGTGGTAGTGACAATAGGACCTAAGGGAGACCACTGGCAGTGTTACAACTGCGAGGAGGTGGGCCATCTGAGGTATGCTTGCACAAAATCACCCAAGGAGGGAGATTCAGGTGGCGGACGTGGACAGTTTGGAGTACGTGGTCGTGGTCGTAGGGGTCGACGGGGTGGTCGAGGAAGTTATCGGACGAATCTGCTAGTAGCAGAAGGCGATGAGGGAACTAATTGTGCCTATACTGAGGAGAATTAGGCACTACTGAGCATGCTGGAAGTACTCAGGAGAAAGCAGAGAGCGTCAAACGATGGAGACAGGAGGAGTGGGACTGAGGAGGCGTCCATCTCAGTCTTCGTTAGAGGCAACGCTGTCATGTATGTCCATCCATCGGAAGGTACTGATGACTCATTCGCCCTTGCATCTATGTCTTCCCTTAGATCATCGAACTGGATTGTCAATTCGGGTGCGTCTCGACACATGACAGGGAATGCTAGTGAGTTCTCTTTCTATACTCACCTAGCATCTGTAGACAACATTCAAACAGTCGATGGTATTTTCCAGTCAGTGGTCGATAAGGGTACTATCGATTATACATGTTCAGTAAGATTACTCAATGTTTTACATGCTCCTTCTTTTCCAGTTAATCTTTTGTCCATTAGTTCTATAATCCTCCAACTAAAATGCATTGTCTCTTTTGATATTCCTAAGGTGATCTTCCAGGAGAAGAAGACGGGACGAAGACTTAGGATTGGCACTTGGCATGATGGACTATGGTACCTGGATCGGGAAGGACTGGATTCGGCATTGGTATCTGTGGCATAAAGGGCAGGAATGGAAGGACCAAAGATGAGTGTCGAGGATACACTGATACTCCATCACAAGCGTTTGGGATACTCCTTTTTTGGTATTTTGAGTAGGTTATATCCATCTATTTATGAGAAGGCAAATAAGGAGAAACTAGTATGTGATGCACGTGATTTAGGCAAACTTACTAGGAGCTCATATGTTGGTGCGGGCCATAGGAGCTCTTCTGTTTTTGATATATACATTGTGATGTCTGGGGGTCATGCGCCACAACTACTATGAATGGTTACAAGTATTTCGTCTATTTTATTGATTGTTCCTCTCGTGTCACCTGGCTGTATTTGATGAAGAATAAGAGTGAGGTCTTTGCCTATTTTTGGGACTTTCATAAACATGTCCAGACTCAGTACAGAGCAGTGGTGAAGGTACTAAGGTCTGACAATGGAACATAGTATACCAAAAAAGCACTTGAGGAATACATGTCAGTCCAAGGGATACAGCATCAGACCACCTGTGCATACACACCAGCACAGAATAGAGTGGCAAAAAGAAAGAACAGACACCTTCTGGAGGTGGCAAGGAGCATGATGATCGCCATGAATATCCCACAGAGTCTGTGGGGACATGCAGTATTGACAGCAACTCGATTGATCAACATGATGCCCACGAAGGTACTGGGATGGAAGTCTTCATGTGAGATATTGCAAGAAAATAATAGTAGGATACTCCCACTAAAGGTGTTTGGCTGCATATGTTTTGTGAAGGACAACAAACCGTCTGTTGGAAAACTTGACCCTAAAGCAGTCAAGTGTGTATTCGTGGGCTATTCGGCAACTCAGAAGGGGTACGTGTGTTGGAGCCCAGTAGTGAAGAAGAAGTTTGTGAGCATGGATGTTCACTTCAGGAAGTTTGAGCCATACTACCGTCAGGAGGGAACCTCATCCATGAGCAACTCACCTGATACTGAGAGTATGAGGCAAGAGAGGGAAATTGGTGAGAGTGTGGTGACCGATTTAGGAGTATGGCATGGAGGAACGTTTGAGGAGGAGTGGGAGAGTGAAGAGGAACAGGGGGAGGCGATGAGAGGTATTAGGCCCACGTCTCAGGGGGGGTTACTTACCTACAACGGAAAAGGGAAGCAAACTGCAGGACCAGTACCTATAGTGCTAGTGCCAAGTCCCTTGCCTGCGTCCGTCTCAACTCCTGAGATACCTACACCACCACCACCATATTCCCCTTCAGGTGATATCATTCTTCATACTCCTCCCACACCATTATCAGTACAGAGGACCACTCGCAGCAATGCGAAAAATTCTCCTGATAGATATGGTTGAGACCTTGCTCAATTTGTTTCATATAATAACATATCTTCTTCTCATGGAGCATTCATTGCATCTTTGGATAGTATTACTATACCTAACAAATGGCAGGTTGCCAAGAATGATCCAAGTGGAAAGCGATGATGCACAAGGAGTTAGGCACTCTTGAGAAGAACCACACTTGAGAACTGGTAAAATTGTCAGAGGGGGAGAGGACAGTCGAATGCAAATGGGTCTTTACTGTGAAGCATAACCCAGATGGAAAAGTAGAGCGCTATAAGGCTCGACTTGTGGCAAAAGGATACAATCAGACGTACGACATTGACTATGATGAGACATTTGCACCAGTGGCGAAGATAAGCACCGTCAGGTCCCTGATTTCTTTGGCAGCGAATGGTGGATGGAAGCTACACCAACTGGATGTGAAGAATGCATTTTTTCATGGGGATCTCGTGAAGGAAGTGTACATGGAGATACCACCAAGATTCTGCACCGATAAGACAGTGTACAAAGTCTACAGGTTAAAGAAGTCCCTCTATGGACTGAAGCAGTCTCCTCGAGCGTGGTTTGACAGATTCAGGAGGGCGATGATAGGGATTGAATATCGACAGATCAACGCTGATCACACTGTGTTTTTCCGTCGGAGTGGAGGCCATATCACCATGCTTGCGGTATATATGGACGATATAATTATCACAGGGGATGATGAGCAGGAGATTGCCCGACTCAAGGGAAAACTTGGCAAGAAGTTCGAGGTGAAGGACCTTAGCCTTCTTCGGTACTTCCTTGGGATTGAGATTGCTCGAGAAGCAGAGGGGATTGTTATTTCTCATAGGAAGTATGTGCTGGACCTTCTCACAGAGATAGGGATGTTGGGATGCAAACCTGCAGCGACGCCGATCAACCAAGGGTTCAAGCTGTGTGCTGAGGCTGTTGACCGAGACAGATACCAAAGACTGGTGGGCAAGCTGATCTATTTGAGCCACACACGTCCTGATATCTGCTTTGAGTGAGTATGGTGAGCCGCTACATGCATGACCCAAAAAAGAGTTATATGAACACAGTGTACCAGATTCTGAGATACTTGAATAGTACCCCCGGAAAGGAATTGATATTCAAGAAGAATGATCACTTGAGCATCGAGGGCTACTGTGACTCTGACTGGACTAGCTGTACTGATGACAGGAGGTCTACCTCGGTTTATTGCATATTTGTATGAGACAACTTGGTCTCTTGGAGAAGTAAGAAGCAGTCGATGGTAACCAAATCAACAGCTGAAGCGGAGTACAAAACTATGACCTTGGGAGTTACAGAGATGCTATGGCTGAAGAGTATGCTGATGGAGCTGAAGCTGAATCAAGGAGCCAAGATGAAGCTGTGGTGTGACAACCAATCAGCCATCAGTATCGCTAACAATCCAATGCAGCATGACAGAACCAAACACATCAAAATCGATAAGTTCTTCATCAAGGAGAAGTTGGACAGTAAACTACTGAAGCTAAATCATGTTCCAACCAAGGAACAAGTAACAGACAATATGACCAAAGAACTTAGATCTACATATATGATTAGAGGATATGACAAGATAGACATAGTTAATATCTTTTGCCCATCTTGAGAAATGTTCGTATATTAGAATATTCTTGGTATTTTTGTTGGTATATTAAAATATATTCTTGGTATATTTGTTGGGATGTTAGAATATTCTACATGAGATTTTAATATAATATTAATATAAGATGAAGGATTATAAAGCTATAAATAGCCAAAAAATTATCAATAAAAAATATAACAATTACTCTAAAATATTCTACATAAAGTTACATCAGTCATTCTCGTACAAAATGCTGACTGCACAAAGTACACACTCACATAGGTATTATGCATGAATTACATGATACCATAACCATGATGCTTCTGAAAGTCTAATGGAAGATGTTCCTGTAATGATCCTGTGGCAGAAACAAGACTGTCCAATACTTTAACAGGTCTTAGGTGCTATGAAGATCTTAAGTTCCTCTATACATATGTTGAAGATTGTCGGTGTTGGTATGTTATGTACGATGTAATGAGAAAGGAAGCAACTGAATGAGTTTTAAAGAGCAGAGGATATGCAAGATCCGATGTTAAGGGTGTGATTTTCTCCTTTGCGTTCAAGACTTCAAATCACTGGTCACTGTCACAAGCAGAATTGCCTACTGTTCATGTCTGCTCATCCTGATATTGTGAAGTTAACTCTTTTCTTTTAGGTAATCTAAGCTGTAAGTTGAACAAATAGTGCAGAAGTCAATACCAAGAGCAGTGGGATGAATATAATTAGCAAAAAATTAATATAATAATTTTCCGACCTTTGATCTTGTGCTCAGTGACGCAGGATTCTGTTGCGGCAGGTATGCAAATTTCTCAATATCAAATGAGTCTGAACCAGACCCAAGAACATTTGCACCAGGAAGCACAGCCTAAGAAAGAAACAACTGAGTTGAGGATGTCATCTTGACTAATGAAATACATAATTAAATTGTAGAAGAATTCCAAGATTTAGGTGATCTTTTCACTCCAGCCGAGTTTAAATGAGTTGATTATCATGTTCTTACTGCACGATTAGCCCTCTGATAAAATGTCAGAAATAAATATATTTATACCTCTTCCACGGGAATCTGGTCATTTAAAACATCTATGCGGTCTGCGAAAAAGAGAACCTGCAAAGCAAATAATGGTAACCTCTTTTCATTATTCAAGCAGGTTACAAATTCTCTAAGCAGTATTTTGTTGAAGTACACATATAACACCTGTAGGTACTAAATTTTATTGGATATTTACTAACTAAACAATACTTTATTAAGAAATGCCAATCGTACAAATAAACCATTAAATTAGAAACATCTTATAACTTATATTAAAACTCCTCTAAGATACTAAGAATATGGAACCGGCACACAATAAGTGCAACAGAATCCATTTCTACCGACACACTCACAATGTATCTCAATAGGTAAACACCTCATGAATCCAATTGTGCAGTGTTTGCTTGACGATCAAAGGATCACCCTAGGCCATTAATCAAAATGTATCTTACATCTTCGTCGAACCTATATGATGCATCCCATGCATCCATTGCTTCAAAGGCAACGAGTCTAACTCGTTCAGCAACTACAACTATAGAAATAAACTCGAATTTATATATGCAATAGTAGTAGAAGAATCATATTGTATATAATCCTTAGGGTTTGATGATATACCTCATCAACACAAAAAACCACACAAGTGCAGGTCCCTAAGGGTACCACACACCTCAACTACCGACTGATAAAGAACTTCCTTCTTCAAATGCCCGCAACAACCAACAAACGCCTTCGTCTTCTTGAACCGGAAATATCGTCGATAACTCCTCGTCGCACACGTGCACGGCAAGCCCATGAACCAAGAACTCTTGAAGAATTGTAACAACATTTGTTGCTAATATGCCATACAAGGTCGGTTGACTGGATGGATTCTGGTCGGTCGACATGGGGAGTCTGATAGAAAACAGAGAGAACAGGGAGAGAAGATGGATCTGTGGCGGCTTTTTTTGCATGATTGCTTGGATCATTTTCGAGGTCCCCTTTACCGTCTGTTTCTGATAGAGGGTTAGGGATGCTTAGGCAAGAGGTTGACCTCCTACCAGACAATTTGGATCATATTAAATCTTTACCCTATTTGGAAACTCAAATCAATCATTGATTCCAATCACATGTAAACTAATTCTAATCAACATGTAATTGATCTCATATCATATCCAGTTTAATAAGAAAATATACGACCTTGCAAGGAGTTGACTAAGTCAAATCCTAATTGCACATGTGCTAGAATAAGCTAAGTAAAGATTGACCTAGTCAACTGACCATGTAATAAAGTCATACTTGAAAACATACTAACCAATCCCATGTTCAGACTTGGTTGATCAACTATTTGTGTGATCCATTAGGCTCAACACACGATAGCAAGTCTGAATCTGTATTGTCCATCTATTAATCGATGGAATGATCGATCCGGAATCATTCTGGATTCTACTTTTCAAGCTAAGATTGGCACCTACTAATATGTCATGGCTATCCATATAATGTGAGGATATAACTACATCTACTAAGAACTTGTCCATGTTTTTTACACAATTCAGTCTTTCTGCCACACGTTGTCTTGACTAGACATGGATATGGAACTAATGTCAAATCCCATGTATGTCTGGTAACTATGTATCTCAATCAAATGTCTATACGTCACTTAGAAACGAATAGGAACTCCTTTTTATTCTAATCTCACCTTGCACAGAGACTTTCTTGAATGTACAATTTCAGATTTCATATATCATTATCTCCTTATGTGATTGCTATGAGTGAAAGATCCCACGTCGTTCAATTCACTATCTAAATGAACAATTTCGTTACTCCCAATAACTACCCTTTAGTAACCTATGCTTAGGGCTACAATGGATTGGTATCAAAGAGCACTTGTGTAACAACAATATGCTTGACGACCTCAGGTCAAAGGCAAACTTGCATCATTGATGTGAATGAACTCCCATTGACACATTACATACAACGATCATGGGGATTCCTTATGTAATCGTTCAACAAACCCATTCTACTAGTGAGTACCTACACTTGTTATGATGCTATGTTGCATAGACACATGAAAATGGTGCATGTATTTGTATCGTGTTTGTGCCCGTATATGTGCCTGTATTCGTACGAAATAGGTGATTACAATGTACCTATTTGAAAATGACCGTATCCTGTACATGTATCATGTCCTTATCCTTATATATGTTTGTTTTCGTGCAACAACAACACCAATGACTTATCATGCACATCACATGATTTCCTCTTTTACTGATGTCCTTAGTAAATCTATGAGTAGGAATATTTAAGGATGAAACTGTTGTAAATATATATATATATATATATATATATATATATATATATATATATATATATATATATAATATTTTCCAAAAATTTGATATTGCTAATCAAGAACAAAGAGAAAAAAAATGTTACCGGCCTCCGGGGAAGTCGTGCACGAAGCACTGCCCTAAGAGTTGATCCGAGGTATATGTGCAGACGTTTCTCGGAAGCTCCTAGTAGTAAAAACCCGACTACCGGCTTCTCTTCGTCGCACACAACTCGGAGAGAGACCGAACTTAGCTCTGCCCAGAACAAGGATTTAGAGGAGAGAATATTGTTGGAGAGAAGCAGAGAAAGGTTTCACGTAGAGGAACAATATTCTGTAAAGAAAGGAGGATGTGGTGTCCCGTTCCCCCTATTCGGAGAGCGCGGCTAAGAAATACAAGTCGGTATCGTTCGATCGGAATAGATTGAATCAAGAACTCATCCTCGTTATGGATTTGCTTCTTCGGAATCGATTCTCATATTCAGTGGACCGTGCCCCGAGGATGGACTTAGCGGCAGAGTCAAAAGGGGACATCTCCGCTGCAAGTTTTCTTGCCTAGTTTTTGCTATCGCCTTATTGCTTTCGTACTTTGAGTTGGTTTTCGGATTTGTTTGCGTTTTCTTGAACGGTTTCGATGGATTTCATTGTTTTCATTCGTTGAACTGCACTTCAATTCCGAGCTTGGAAAGAGTAGAAGAGGTATTGATCAGCTATTCGTGGCAATGCAGGTGATCGTGCAGTAGGCGACGTGCGAACGGAGTCTTGAAGCACCTCTTTCCTTTCCTTCTCAAACCAACTTGTGAGTGGCTTATATTCGATTTAGTTGACCCTTCTTCCAAGTCTTCACATCTAACAATCTTGCTTTCTTGCTTGCCCCGATCAAACGATACCAAAATAACTAAAAGATGTCAAGATAAAGAAAGGAATAGACTTGGGTTATTGTGCTTGTCAATCAACTTGTGAACGGTTACCTTATTGCATGCTAGTTCGTTTAAAGAATGTTCTTTCCATGCTTCAATTTTAGTTAGAATGTATACTTCTTCTATAAATTGTGCTAAGTATGGAACACACCTTGTTATGCAATAAATTGTTCAGGGAGACTATGCAAAATAAATCATGCCATGCTACTTGTCATGTACTCGTGTTGCTTGAACTGCATCAATTGATAACTTAGCATAGACGCCGTTTGATCACGGACAACTTGTGCACAAGGTCATAGTTCCTGCGGACGGTCGCTGGGGCACTGGCACCGATCCGATCCGGGCAGAACTCTACTGTATAGTCCACTGTACTGGACGAGATGGCTTGTAGCGCACCATATTCTTTCGCTGCATACCATCCTCACCAGTGACTAGTCGTCCATTATGGCATCAAGCCAGTAATCACCATATATATTTAAACGTGTGCAAGCTAACTTGTGTCTTCGTGGCAGGGAAGGACATTGTAAGTATTGTGCAGGTGGTTCAAACGGGCAGGTAAAAGTCACCAAACGGTGGCAAGTTTATTTCAATAAATTCTATATCATTGCTTGCTTGCAAAATGAACTAAGGCAAGACAGAAAGACCACAAATAAGTTGCATGCTTCATATAAACAACGTGTTGATTGGTATAGTTGGGTTAGCTCGCCTTCACCAGTACATTTTGATGTATTGACCCTCGTTAAAACAGATTCCCCGCACCAAGGAGATCCTGCGAGGAGCTGAAGTCACTTCCCAATCCAGTCCATCCAACTGCACGGCCTGATCATGCAAAGAAGAAGTCTTTTGAAGTTTCCAGGAGCTGCATAAGACTGGATTGGGATGTAATATACAGGACAGCTATCTCATTTTGAGTCCACTTTTGTAAACTCGTGCGACAATTATCTGACTCGTTCAAGAGTTTGTAAAAGATGTTCATTATCAATAAAGAGAACTTTTCCATGTTTCAACTTTGTGTTTCAATTATCTGCGTACTCTGAATATGTGCTCGTTATGCAAAAATACCTTAGCCTTGTGCGATGCGCAACCTAGGTACGCACGGCGTCATGCCCGGGGGACGACTGTCGATTCCACGGAATCGGGGCGTGACGGAGGAGACCGCAATATAAAGGCAGTCCAAAGACACAGCCAACGGACAAGAAATTAAATGGCTCATAAACTGACCATTAAAGAGCAATAACAAAAGGAAAGAAACGTGAAGAAATTGTTGTCATATGAGCTGTTACAGAAGCTGTCACATGTGCAAAATGAACTTGGACATAGTGCCTAACGTTCAAATCTCCAATGAGTTTAAAACAAAAAGGAGCAAAAAGATATTTTGGATCCTAGTCTGAACCCGAAGAGTAAATTGGATCGGCATTCGGCACCCGCAGGTGTGGGCACATACCCACACCCGTTACACGCGTCGAACCGAACCGAGCCGGGCCGGGTGGCAACGGCGCGCACGTGTGGTCCAAAGAGTTCCCCACACAACATATTTAAGAGAGCAATGAAGAAGAACTAATATATACGTACAAGGGGAGAGTGGTCCAACCGATATGGGACTAAATGAAATAGAGGAAGTTGAGCTTTTGCTCACATACACAGCCAACAATCCCCCCCCCCCAAGTTCAAGTTCTGAAATAGAAGTGACAAAAAAATTAAAAGTGAAGAGTATCTGGGAAGGTATATACTATGCATAGATGATATGGACTACAGCCTTAAATCTCACTTAGCGTTAGATATTCAGTGTTGGCTTCAAGAACGTGGGAATTGAAGTTGGATTGTTCTCGGGCTACGCAAAGACTTCGAAAAATGTAATCCAGTACTCCATGGTCGAATTCGACGTTCTCGAGAGCCGACCGAACACAACCCTCTTCTATTAGGGAGTGGCGCCAGATTCTCTCTACCAAATAATCTATTTTGGTAGAGGCGCCCGAAAGCGAGCGGAGTGAGGTGACCGTGTCGGGAAGTAATAGCGACTCCATTTCTCTTTTATTTAAAACCAGGACTATTGTCTGTCTGAAGAAGTGCTTGATGGACTATGCCTTGAATCAGACATATTTTACCAGATTCAGAAAAATAGCACACATAGTACGCTAGAGGTTCTGGGTCTAACGGATGGCGCTTTTAGTTGGCCATGCGTACTTATTCTAAATTCATGAGAGTTGTCTGGGATCGCCATGTCCCATAGTCACGGCCTTCACGACCTCTCATATAGGTAAGTTCTTAGGGTTGGTGATAGGTTTCAACCCCGCATATCAGCTTGAACCTATTAAGAGTTTTAAAGCTCATCCTAACCATAGCACTCAAGAACACTGTCACCATAGGGATGGGGAATCATTGTACACATGTACAGCCACTTGGGCATTATAGAATAAGATTTTAATCTCGAGTCAGTGTTCCATAAAAGTCACCTAAGTCCAGCTTGTTCCTACCCATTGAACCGGCTTCTTGGGATCTCCAATCAGACTCGGTTGGATTGCCACTGCTGCTGACTTTACTTATGGGCTTAACCCCATTCCCCTTGATGATTCTAGGATCAAAGTCCTAGACAGACCCTTCGTCAAGTGGTCTGCAAGGTTCTTTTCTGACTTTACATAGTCAAGAACCACATATTTGTCTAATAGGCTCTTTATAGACTTGAAGCGCAACTGCAGGTGCATGTTCATCTTAGCATTCACAGAATCATGCTTTAGTAGTTCCATAACAGACTTATTATCACAGTTTATAGAAATTGCAGGAACAAGCCTAATAGAAACAGGTATATGCATAATAAGGTTTCTTAGCCATTCGGCTTCTGTACATGTAGTGTCCAAGACTAGCATTTCGGAGTCCATTGTACTCCTAGCTATGTTAGTTTGTTTACATGAGCCCCAGGAGATTGCAGCTCCTAGAGTAAAAACATATCCAGTAGTGGATTTTACATCATGTGAGTCAGTTACCCAGTTTGTAACTGAATAACCTTCTATGATATCATGGTGTCTAGTATAGTGCAGCATATAATCTAGAGTACCCCTAAGATATCTAAATACTCTTTCTAATGTTGTCCAATGTAACTGATTTGGATTACTAGTATATCTACTTAGTCTCCCAATAGCAAATGCAATATCAGGTCTGATAGCTTACAGAATCCAACCATCAATCGTCAGAATGGTAGAAAATGTTGACTAAGGGTTGATAGCTTACAGACCTGAAGGAACTAGAAGAGCCATTGAGAAACATGTTTGCTTCTGGTTTAGCTGGACGTTTCCCTTTGTAAGAAGTCTGGACAGTTTCCTTCTTCCTATGGAAACAGTTGGTGGCCATATGGTTTGTTTTACCACACACAAAACAAAATCTCTTCTGATCCTGAGTCTGACCGAAGTTTCTTGGTTTGTGGTGATAATGGTTTTGGTGTTGAGGCTGAAGGTTCTGCTTTTTCTTGAAGATGTTCATTTTGGGTTTGTGATGATGATTAGGCTTAGGTTTGCCTTGGGATTCTACTAGGTTTACCTTAGCTTTAGACTCAGACTTAGGGTTAGCCTTAGCTTAATTTGTTCTTCTGTTCTAATTTTCTTTAGGACTTGAGCAAAGGTAAGGTCACCTTGAGTATGAATAAGGTCTTTATTGACATCAGACCAAGAGGGAGGAAGCTTGTCTATTAAGCAGGCTATTTTAAACTCAGTAGAGAAGAAAGTGCCTTTGGCTTGAATATGCGTAAGGTATTCTTGGAATTCATGTATTTGGTCATTCATAGGTTTATTATCTACCATAAAGTATCTGTTGAATGAGGAGGAATTGAATCTTTCAATTCCAGCATCATCACAGCTATATTCATCTTCCAGGGCTTCCCAAAGTTCTTTAGTACTTTTGTATTCAAAGAATATGTCATATAGTGATTCAGACAAAGTGCTTAGAATTCTATGGAAGCAATGGTAGTCTATTTCCTTAGGGGTCTTGGGTCTAGTGGAGCTAGAGGACTTGGATACACCTATGTCAAACTCAGTGTCATCAGAGTCATTTGTGATTGGTGTGGATCCATCAATGGCTGAGATCAATCCTAAGATAGTGAGCCAAAATTTCAACTGACCTTGCCATCTTTTAAAGTAGGTCCCGTTGAACTTTGTAGGTTTAGCAGTAAAAGTCTCATCCTTGCCCGTCATGGTTGCTAATGAGAAAAGTCTAAAACTGAAAGATACGTAATTACTCAATAACAATGTCCAATGATTTAGAATAATAGTTCAAGTGATTTTGCTAATCAATCTTAAAATCTTTAGTCTATCAAGTGTAGATTAACTTGGGTTAGTTGTAGGGGGCGGTTTCCAACTAGCGGTGGTCCGAAGACACTTAAATACCGTGTCGCTTAGGGCTATTTACACCCGGTTGACAGAAGGACCCTTTCGGCTTGTTCCCAAATTTATCTCTACTTTTAGAATTCAGATTCAAAGAGATTTGCAATTATACTAAACTATTATTTGTTCAATACTAGAGACGCAGTTGAGATTGTCTTGAGGTCGTTACAAATAAACAATATTGTAGTTAACAATATGTAAATATAGAGCTAATAATAACAATGAATACCAATGATGGTATATATATTAAGCAAGATTTTATGTGCTACAAATACTAAATTACAGTAGCTAAATTGAATCACAAGATTATATGTGCTGGCAAATATTCAACCAAAAAATTAAAAAATTTCTATTAACAGAATATAAGGTTGTTACTAGTCCTTAGTAACAATAATTTTCTAATACCAATTCTTAATTAATATATGATTCAAAACAATTAAAAATTATGTTGCACTTTGGTATGTAAGCAAAATTGGTATGCAAAAATAGCTTTAGCAAATGAACAGTGAAGTACAAATTTGCTACAAGAAATATTCGTTACCAAAACAAAACCTTTGTTTGGTAAGCAATAATACTACAATAACTTATTTTAATAAATAGAAAAATTGCTACAGTAAAATTTGGACAGAAAATATATATTCAGCAGTGTTAGCAAATAGTATGTGTTTAACAATAAACAACAGAATTTGTGTTTGGTGTTCTGAAGAAAATATTTTGGGCAATAAGCATGGTCACAAAAGGCAAATATATGAATACCCTTGCAAACTGGTGTTCACAAGCTTACAAAACTAATAGTAACGATAGCAAACAAGTTTTGTGTGTTCTGTGCACCAAGAAGTGATCCCAGAAAATTGAAGCAGTTGTTTGATTACTATCGGTTCAACTCCTAGATTGTTGTAAATATATATATATATATATATATATATATATATATATATATATAATATTTTTCAGAAATTTGATATTGCTAATCAAGAACAAAGGGAAAAAAATGTTACCGGCATCCGGGAAAGTCGTGCACGAAGCACTGCCCTAAGAGTTGATCCGAGGTTTATGTGCAGACGTTTCTCGGAAGCCCTATGGGTAAAAACCCCTGACTACCGGCTTCTCTTCGTCGCAAACAACTCGAAGAGAGAGACCGAACTTAGCTCTGCCCAGAGCAAGGATTTAGAGGAGAGAATGTTGTTGGAGAGAAGAAGCAGAGAAAGAGATTTCACGTAGAGGAACAATATTCTGTAAAGAAAGAAGGAGGAGGAGACCGCAATATAAAGGCAGTCCAAAGACACAGCCAACGGACAAGAAATTAAATGGCTCATAAACTGGCCATTAAAGAGCAATAACAAAAGGAAAGGAACGTGAAGAAATTGCTGTCATATGAGCTGTTACAGAAGCTGTCACATGTGCAAAATGAACCTGGACATAGTGCCCAACGTTCAAATCTCCAATGAGTTTAAAACAAGGAGAAGCAAAAAAATATTTTGGATCCCAGTCCGAATCCGAAGAGTAAATTGAATCGGCATTCGGCGCACACAGGTGTGGGCACGTACCCGCACCCATTACGAGCGCCGAACCGAACCGAGCCGGGCCGGGGAGCGGCGGCGGCACGCGTGTGTGGCCCAAGGGTTCCCCACACAACATCTTTAAGTTTGAAATGAAGAAGAACTAATATATACATACAAGGGGGAGTGGTCCAACCGATGTGGGACTAAAGGAAATAGAGGAAGTTGAGCTTTTGCTCACATACACAGCCAGCAGAAACTTAGGAATTAAGGATCTGAATCTCATCTATGTCATCTCATGACAATCCAGATCCATTGCTCTCATTCTAAGGACTTCATAATTTTATTACAAGTGGATAAAAGGTTAAAGCAAGAGAGCAAGGTAGATGTAATGCCATAAAAAATTAAGTTTTAATAAATAATTGACAAGTCTTATTTGGAAGTAATATATATGATGAACATCTTTTGTAATTGGATGCTAGGACATATATATGTTTCTCTTTTACTGTTGCAATTATATAGCATAAGCCATAGTTTAAAATGATTCAAGCTTCACATCTTTAATATTTACATTTCCAAAAAATAAAATAAAACTGTAGCTTCTCTGAGCATATCAATAAAGTTGTTAGCATAGCAAGCTACTTAAGTTGGCACGAGGTAGTGAGGGATGAACATCAAAGACTAAAATTTGGGGTGCACAATAGGTAACTTTAAAAAAAATCTATAATTTTGTTTTGTGGTGTCAGGTTCTAATCTTTTGTTTGTACTTGATGTAATCTTTTAGACTTTTTCCATTCGCGACTCACATTGTTCCATAAAGAATCCAATGTTAGCCATCCCCTCCACGCTTATCCACTCTCTCGATCATATATGCAAAAAAGAGAAAAGGGTAGAGAGGGTTAGTAAAAAGAGATACTTACTGAAGTCACAAAGGTGAACTACCAATTTTCAACGCTTGAGTTGGAGAAGAAAGATCGAGAAAATAGAGAGAAGAGAGAGAGTTGTGAAAGACTCGAAGCTGAAGTGACTTGTCAACGAAGGAGTCGGAGCCAGATAAAGAGGGAATTGAAATTTTAGGGCAACGGAATCAGGAGGAGAGAGAGAACTATATCAAGAGTCCTTTCACTTTTTTATTCGGATTGGACTGGTTCCAACTTAAAAATTAAATGGTCATGGGGAGGGATTTTATTTAAGTTTGATGGGTACAGGTAGGTAAGGTGGACCAGGGAGATGCCTCACGAGTTTAGGCAGCCATCTCGGTAACAAGCTGCCTAAATCTTTTTGACCTAGGCAGTAGCCCCCCCCCCCCCCCCCCCTAAAAGTCCTAGGCAGTGAGGCACCTTTAATAAGCTTGGAGTGGAGACACTTGACTTAATGGAATAGCCTTCTTTAGAATGAGTACATATTTATCGGGGATGTTTACCCCCCCACATCAGTTCTCAGACAATGTGGGAGTATAGTACACACGGATCTAACAGACATACAAGAATGATAAGTCTAACTAATCTAACAAAAGTCAATACAGTTAACCATAAATACATGATAAGCAAAAGATAACAGTAACAAACATTGAAAGATGCGCCCTCAATGATGCAAAATTACCTTATTTAGCAAATGTAAGTTGGAGGCATCTGCTGCCTTTACTTGCACTCCTAGGCATGTTTTGGAGATAGTACAGGTGGGGCAATAAACATTCCTAAACACACATCCATCTCCTTCAGACCATATATCTTGGTGTGAACCACCGTCAATGCACCTGTTGAAGATACTCTGATCAACCGATGAAACATCTGCGACGACAATATGTATGTCTGCCGGGGAGGTACTTGAAAGACACTCGGATGAATTGGTACTAGTTGATCCATTTTTCAGGGCTGAAGATAAGTACACTTTTGATGAAGATGTCGACAAACATGTAACAAGAAAATTATTCTGAAGCAAACCCAAACAACTTTTGCAGGATAGACAACAAATGTGCAGATTCTTTTCTACTGATAATCCAGGTGGAGTAGGGGATTCAGTTAATTGGTAGGTGTCTCTACGTGCATTTCTGCCAGTGCCACAATCAAAGTGGCAACAAGATTCTGCTTTGGGGGAGTTAAAGCAGTCCATCTGTACAGGGGATTGCTGATTTGAATTTTCCAACCTCCTTCTCTTCTGGTTGCATGAGTTCACACTTGTGATTAGAGATGATTCCTGTTCAGTTTCACTATGGTCGACGTATAATAATCTTTTAGGGGTAACTGTTGATGTAGATACACCTTCGGATGAGATTCTGTTCGATAAGGATGGCCCATCAGGAAACTGATCACATGTATGAACTACTGTTGAAAATGGAGTCATATCCCCTTTCACAATGTTGTTGATAACCAAGGATTGGTCCAAAGCCCTTCTGGGTGATGCTACAGAAATGGACCCCAGGCACCTGCATTTGAAATTTAGAGGATACAGTATATCAAGCCAAGAAGATAAGTCAAAATATTGGAGCACTAAATTGGTTCGATTGGATAACCTGGAGAATGCAGAAGTACTATCCAAGCCAAAAACATAATCACTGTCATTTTCCAAGGGTCTATCTTCCGTTACTTCAGCCTTGGCCTTTAAAATAAATGGTGATTGTATTGGGGCGACAAGATTACTGCCGTCTGTAAATGGACATGACTTATCCAATTTATTAGATGGTTTTTTCATATAGTCAAAAATCATCTTCCTTCCATTCTGGGAATTAACTCTTTTATTTTTTGGTTTTCTCTTTCTGGAGATCTGGTTTGAGAGGTTATTATCTGGAGGGGGGAAAGTTTCCTTGTTGTTATCAGTATTGACTAGCTCATTCGGCAATGCATCTCTGAAGCTGTTGTTCACTTGTTTCTGTCCATACATCAGAATAGAGAATGATTTCATGAACAAACTAAATACGTTGAGAAAAAAACTAGTAACTGATAATGAGATCTCAACCTTCAGAAAAAAGTTCCGCAGTCCTTCCATTGACTCATCAAAGCTGTCATACTGTTTAATTGAATTCCGTAACCACTTTGAGATATATTGGAGGTTTCGCTGCTCCTTAAACCTTTCATCTGTATACAAACTTCAACTTTAAAAAGGTAAAATTGATAACAAAGATCACTAAAAGGTAACAATATGCAATAACGAATAATCAAAGCCATGAAAATAGTTGGCTCAATTAGATGCCTTACTCAAGATTGAGAGAAATGGACTTGAGTGATAGCTTAAGTTATCACCCATACGGGGGATAGAACCGAGCCAATAATTTCGAGAGTTGGAGAGGATGGCTTTGTTTCAAAGGCAAAGTGTTTGGAGAGCAACAAGAACTTTTGACTGAAATACTTCGGATGTGCAATCAATGAGTGGTTGTTAATGTTAGAAAAGGTTAGGTCTTCTCTTTCTTGAGTATAATATCTATGATTTAGTGTTGGGAATTTTACTTGGATCTTTGGATAGGGGAATTAAGGCACCGCTATCGGTTTGGTTTTAGTGGAAGATTGATCAGACTTTCTCCACACATTTCTTCCTTTGGGGGGTATTTTAGCATCAATCTACCTTATTTTAAAATAATTCCTCAAAAATACGTTATTTACTTAGAAATACCCAAATCGATTAACTTACTAGTCCCTCTTTCCCTCGGTCTATATCTGCCAAAAAGTAACCCAACTTAATGTATATGTACTATTTTGCTTTCCCCTTCCTCCACCTACTTCCTCTCCTATATTTTCCTCCTCTTCCACTCCTCCATCACTCTTAACCCATTACAAGCAACTCCTTCACGATACCCCTTAGAAGCCAGAAACTCCTAGGAGGCCAACGAATCTCAGTAAGAACCTTCGATTCGACGGTTCTTATTTGGGAGCTCGTTTGGAGCTCGTTTCCCCGATAATGGGAGCTCGTTTCTCCGGGGACGGAAGCTCGTTTCCCTGGGGACATGATTGTTTCCCATAATATGACCATAGTTTTAAAAGATGACATAAATTTTGCAAAAAAAATTAGAAAAATTTTAATACGCATTTATCAAAATACCAAAAAACTAAAAAAAATTTACCTTGACATAATAAAAAAATAACATGCGAATGATCTCTCTGTAACTTTAAACTGAACTTTATAAGTTCTAATAAATATTAAGATATTTATAAGTCTTCATAACAATAATTAATAAACATTAAAAAATTATTAGCACACGCTCCCAACTTTAAAATCTTCTAAGCAGTCGCGCTTCCCCGCTCCCGCCCCCGCTTCCGTCCCCACTTTTGGCTTCTAAGCGATACCCACTCAATTTTCCTTTTTCACTCTTCCTCCCCATTTTAAACCCACCACCACAAGATGGAGGTGTACAAATATCCAGAAAAACATTTTCCGCCTGTCAACAAAATATTCCTATTTTTCATCAGTTACTCAATAATGATTGATTTAGGGGACTTGTTCAAAAATATGGTTGATTTAACAGACTTATATGCAAAAAAATCATTTTCTCTTCCAAGTAAATTGTGGTGTATACGATCGTGATTCTCTGTAGCACTTGTTTATTGTTTTTATGCAAGTTAAGGTGGTCAATTGGGGTATTGGTGCACCACTAAACCCAAGAAAGTGACATTAGAGCTACACTTTGGAAAAGCCTTGAATCTAGTAGAATGATGAATATGATCACAAATCACACTCGCACGGAAGAACTAGACAAATTGGAAGCCAAAGATAGAACTTCTATGTTGCATGGATTTGTATTGTCCGTTGGAAGGTGAAAAGTCAAAGGAGACAAGTGTTGAAGCCTCTAAAGGATGAACTTGCTTTTACAAACATTTATAAATAAAGTAGCATAATAAGTGTATCCAGTAAAATATATCTTCAGTTTTTTGAAGAATCAATTTTCTTCATGCAATACTTATCAGTAAGAAAACTGCATGAGAAGTTCAATTGATAGACATACCTAGAAAAATTATAGCACCGTAATCAAACCTGTGCCGAATGCATCGACCTACCATAAAACAGGAAGCACAATTAAACCAGATTTTATGAGATAACAGTAAACAAAATAAAATCAGCGGAGACCTGCAATAATTAATGTCTTCCTATGGTTGCTGGTCTAAAATCACAAAATGTTGGAATAAATAGAGAATGGATCGATACAAAATGACAGCAATGGAAAAGAAATGTTTGCCTTCATCGGTGTGTTATTGAATAAATTAAGCAACTTTTACATTTCATTGTGATTTGTAAAAAAGAAATTTATCTTGAGACACTTTCTCCCTAGAAATAAGTGGGTCAAGTGAAAATATTCGTTTTAAGTAAATACAAATTCTTAAAGAAAGGAAGTAATTTAATAAAGTTTTATGTATCCAAGACATAGCCAGGTAAATGTTCAATTAAATGCATAGGATGCAAGTGCATCATTTGCCAAGTGTGTCAAAAAGGGATGTTTACCTAGCATTTGCCTCCAATCCAAAATAAAATTTAGATCTAGTCAAAGCATAGAAAAGACCAGTTAGACCAGGGACATAGAAGTAGTGTCGAAAAGGGAAAGAGAGGAAATGAATACAAAAGTAAGCTAAGGCGAGTGCATTTTTACCTAGCGTAAATGAATGCCTGCTAGAGACATTGCATATATAGTCCCACATTGGTTAGAGGATAAGCCTCTTGTGATTGTATTTGTATATATGCCCTGGCCCAGAGCCTAATAGAATCATTGATTCCATGATTCTAAAAGATCCTAATCCATACAATTTCCAATCTCCTAATCCCAATTCCCTAACAACAAACCCTGATTGCCATAAACCTAATTTCTCCTACCCAATTTCCTAAAACAAAACCATAATTCCTATAAACCCAGAATTTCAGCGTACCTGATAGATTCAGAGTTAGTCATCACCAAAATTCCTTGACAGAGATCTTGTTGTCATCGTCGACAATTGTTTGAGCGCTAATATCTTCAGTCGACGGAGAACCAGCCTAAGTTGTCTTTAGTACTGCTCCTAGGTCTTAATCACCATGGCTATGGAGCTTCAGTTTTCCTCTTCTTCGTCACCATGGAGAATCGAATCCACATTTGTACCCTAGCTTCTCCTCCTCTGCAATCGAGACCATGAACCGCTTCTTTTCCTCTGAGATCAACATCAAGAACTTGTTTCTCCTTTCTCCTCCTCTGAGATTGAGATCGCCATGATGATCTCCATCTGAGCTAAGTCTTCTAATTGAATGTTGCATCTTCATCTTATATGAAACCCTAATCACCTCTTCATCTTCCACTTTTCTGCCTCTTTTCATCTTCGTCTGTCTTGTAATTTGAAACTTTAACCCTCATCTTTCATTGCGAGAAGAGCATCAAAACCCTAACCCTAATTTTGAGACAAAGAGAGGGTAACCATATCCCTAATTTTGTGAAAGAGAGTTGAAACTCTCTCTCCTCTTACTGGCCCACTTGTCGGCACAAGATCTCTCCTGTGAGCACACTTTCGCTCACTTGTCAGTTCTTAATTTTGTTACACTTTCTACAATTTATCTATTTGTGTCCCCACATCATCTGGCCTACTTATCTACCTGTTGTTTTGAGATTAGGTGCACCAATCAGAAATTGCTGAGATTAGGTCCACCAATCATAAATTGTTGTTTGGCTAACTTATTTGTTGATTTCTTGTTTTTTTTGTATTGACCCATCATGGCTTCTACCGACTCATCTACCTGTACATAATCTATGAATCATTTGCATGTTATACTTAAGGGCCCTAAATATTGAGTTTGGTGTTTACTCTCAAGCATCACCTACATAGCATGGGTTGTTGAGACACATTGATGACACTTTCAACTGTCCGAGATCAAGTGTTGAGTCTTTTGATGAGGTCACGTAGCAGCAACATCTTGAGGTCCAGTATCAGGATGCGGTTCAATTGTCCGAGATGCAAGTGTTGAATCTTTTGATGAAGTCACGTAGCAGCAACATCTTGATGCCCAGTATCTGGATGAGGATCGTGCCATGGATCCTATCCTTAAATCCATATCGCCGTCATGGATGATGCACAAGAGTATCAGATGACTTAGGAGTTGCATTCAGTCAAACAGGATGACCATTCTATTCATGAGCTTCATAACATATATGCTTGCTCTCCAGGAGTTAAGGAGTACTTAACTGGTATGGAGCTTATTATGTTGCAAATAGATTAAGTATAGGACAAATAGATGGCACACACATAATAAAATCGAGCAATCACAAAAACAAAAGATTTAAGGTGGAAACACTAAACGAAAGAAAACCAGAGACAAAGTAAAGAGAATCCACTAATGTGGAGAAAAGTATAAATGAAAATTGTCCTCTAAAAAATAAAATGGGGGCTATTTACAACCTCCCTTACATAGAATAAGAAAGCAAGGAGTCATAATCCTAATAAGAAACAAGGATTCCAAATGCTAATACTTGACGAGTCAAAACATCCCAAAAAAAACTCACCTTGGATTGAATTCCTGGCATGAATATCAACTATGCTTCTGCCCAGACGCCCCGAACAGGCTAGTTCCAACTGTCAAAATTAAGCAAGTCCAAACAATGTTTGAACTTGAGATAGGTACCAACTTTGTGAGCATATCAAAGCTGGATTGTCCTCTGAGTCGGCCTTCTTGATCTTGATCCTCTTCTCCTAACGGATGAGTGGTATCATATATCGATATGTTTTGTCTGATTGTGGAACACTTGATCCTTTGTTAAGTAAATCACACTCTGACTATCGCAATTCTGACTATCGTAATACAAGATGACATGCTCCTAATGAAATTCGAAATCGCTTACTAACCCTTTTAACCAAATGCCTTCCTTTGTTGCTTTCGTCATTACCATGTGCTCTGCATGCAGTAAAGCCTTCCAACTGACGATAGAACTAGCAAAAAGTAAAGATGTAGTCAGTGATTAATCTCCTTGGGCAAGGAACACTCGCACAATCCGAGTCAGAGTATCCAACCATTTCGAAAGAAGTATCTTTGCCTCCATGAACAAGTCCAGCTTTTGTCGTTCCCTTCAGTTAGCGGAAAATTCACTTGACATTTTCCAATATGACTTCTCAGATTTGACCTTAAAACTTTCTGGCTGCATTAACTGCATGTGCAATATCAGAATGAATACACAACATATCGTATATCATGCTTCCCACTACGCTAGTATATTGACATGTGATCCTCTTCGGCTTGTGACTAAGGTGTCTACTTTGCTAAAAGATGAATGTGCCCGACTAGTGGAGTACTTACAGGCTTCACATCTGACAAGCTAGCTCTCCAATATCTTACCGATGTAGCTCTCTTGTAACAAGAAGAGTCTATGTTGCTTGCAATTCCTTATGATCTCTTAACCAATAATCTTGCAAGCTATTCCGAGGACTTTCATATCAAACTCACTATTAAGTAGCACTTTCTGCTTATAAATTCTCGACTTTTCTCGAGTTGCGATGAGAACAACATCTACGCAAAGGAGCAAATAGATATACGAACCATCATCAATCTTCTTATGGTAAACACAATCGTCATATGGACTCCTTATGTAGGCGTGCTCTATCATAAACCGATCAAAATGCTTATACCATTGCCTCGTTGACAACTTCAATCCGCATAAGTACTTCCACAATCTACAAACGTAAGCCTCTTTGTCGTCACCTTCGAATCCCTTTGGTTGGCTTATCAAAATATCATATTCCAACTCTCTATGAAGAAACACCGTCTTCACATCAAGTTGTTTGAAACTTTGAACTCCATAACCTGATGTGCTACCACAGCTAGTAACACTCGAATAGAAGTGTATCTTACAACGGGAGAGAATATCTCATTGTAATCCACACCTTTTCTCTTATTGTGGCCTTTAGCTACCAAACGAGCTATGTATCATGTTGCTTCACTTGAGAACCTTATTTTTTTTCTTGTAGATCCATTTGCCACCAACTATCTACCTTCTTATTGGCAGTAGCACGAGCTCCCAAAGTCTTAACTCCAGAACCTGCTATGCTACCATAGCTAGTAACATCCAAATAGAAGTATGTCTTACAACGGGAGAGAATATCTCATTGTAATCCACTCCTTCTCTCTTATTGTAGCCTTTAGCTACCAAACGAGCTATGTATCATGTCGCTTCACTTGAGAACCCCATTTTTTTCTTGTAGAGCCATTTTCCACCAACTATCTGCCTTCCTATTAGCAGTAGCACGAGCTCCCAAGTCTGATACTTGTGAAGTGACCCCATCTCTTCACCCATCGCCCCAATCCACTAAATGTATTCTGCATATGAAATAGCATTCTGATATGTAGAGGGCTCTAGAGACTGCATCTTTTCTGCTACGTTGAGTGTGTATGCTACCGGGTCTTAATAACCATATTTCTGAGCACGGAATTGTCGACATGGATAATCCATGGAGAGTATGTATAGTGTCTATTGCAGGTATTGTTGCTGTAGTTGCAACGGCTGCGGAACTGTGCCATATGGCTCCACCTGAATCCAGCATGATAGAGTCATGTCAACTCGACCTCCTTAGTAGTATACCTTAGACTCTTCTCATGGATGTAGTAAGGATTTCTCATCGAACATCCCCTTCCTACTGAGTACCACTTTAGAATTTACACCCCAAATTTTATAGCCTTTTGTACCTACTTTGTAACCCAAAAATATCTCCTTTGCCTTTGCTCCAACTTTTCTTCACCAACATGATAATACGCAGGACAAACAAATATACTAAGAAAACTGTAATAATTGGATTTTTTGGACCATACCTTGGTAGGAGTTTTGCAATCAATTGTTGATGGAGAGTGATTCCCAAGTAACATTTTGTGTTGACAACCTCAGACCAAAAGTCTTTTGAAAAACCAGCATGGAGAGTATGTTATCAAGCCCTCTCTAATAAAGCACGGTTCATATATTCTACCACGTCATTCTGTTCTCAAGCCTCTTTTATTGTTTCCTTCATCCTTGTAGAATTCTTTGAACTCGTTATAACAGAATTATATACCATTGTCAATACAAAAGCGTTTGATTTTCATTCTAGTCTGATTCTTTACTAATACCTTATCATTACTTGAAGGTCTAGAACCCCTCTTTTGCTTCAAGATAAACACTCAAACTATCATTTAGTAGTCATCGATCAATAAAAGAGTATCTTGCGCCGCCCATCAATGAAATCAACAAAGGACCCCAGACATCCGAGTAAATGTAATCAAGCATCGACTTGGTCCCATGCACCACCTTGATAAACTGAGTTTTGTGCTACTTACTGGATTTGCAGTGCTCACAAAGAGCAATCGATCGATCGACTTATGTGGTTGTGCAAGCCTTGCTAACTAAAGTATAATCATGTTTTTTTTTTCTGATAAGCCTCATATGTCACAACTTGGTCTACTCGATTTCAGATTTGTCGGTAAAGGATACAGTTGTCGATCATGTGAGTGTCTTGCCCTGTATAGGTTTCTTTTTTTGACTCTCTTCATTACCACGAAAGCGACAAAAGCGCCCCTTGAGACTCATAGAACTGCACCTTCAAGGACAAAACACTCACCTCGGAAATCCAGAACACCCAAGGGATAAGGTTCTTCTTTAGGTCCGGGAAATGTCGCTAAGTGTCTTGATGATACCATCATACATCTCTGATACGAACTGTGCCAATCCCGATCATCTTGCATGGATTGTTATTGCCCATCATGATGTTTCTATCGTTTATTTTTGTTGGTATATTAGAATGTATTAGGGGGTTTTATGTAAGATGGAGGGTTGTAAGACTATATATATATATATATATATATATATATATATATATATATATATAGCCAAGAGATAATTAAAAAAAAGATAGAATTCCAAAATATTCTACATGGTATCAGAGCACAAACTCTAGCTGCCACAAACCCTAGCCGTCGCCGCCGTGTCACCACCACCGTCGCCCACCACCACCGTCGTCGCCGCCGCCACCACACTTCCGCCACCACCGCGAAGCAGCGACTCCTGCGGAGCCCGCAAGAGCCTTATGCCGCGGTTCCTGGCATCTCCCGCGGGTCGTTCCGGACGTTACATTGAAGGCCTAGATCCGATGGGGGAGAGGCATAATCGGGTCTAGAAGAGAACGAACGTGAATCGTGGAACGGGTGTGAGGTGATCGGAGAAGAGGGTGATCGATGGAAGAGATCATCAAGAAGTTGGACCCTGCGGAGGTCACAACGTTGATGAAGCTGATGAAACTGTCGGCTGGTGAGAGCACGACACGAACACCGGCGAAGTTGGAGCTTCCCTCCATCGATCTGAAGCTTGATGGACCGGCCACCTACCTGAGTTGGTCACGACGGGTGAGGAGAACCGTCGCAGGGAAGAACCTGGAGGATTTCTTGTCAGGAGAGAAGACAGAGTCGGATAAGGGCTCGACAGGACGCAATGAGTGGAAGTCCACTCGTATGGTGATATACATTTGGCTCCTCAATTCTTTAGTCCAGTCGATCGCCGCCACAGTATATGGCCTTGAGATGGTAAAGAACGTGTGGGAGAAGTTGAGGAGAACCTACGATGGTGTGGGGAATAACTTGAGGGTTTTCCAGATCAAAGGGGAGATCGACCACACCTTACAAGGAGAGAAGACGGTGCAGGAATATGCCACGAAGTTAGAGCGTCTGTGGTTGGATTACGATCACTGCTCAGATCGGGTGAGCTGCGGGAACCCGAAGTGTAAGGAGAGACAGGTATGTCACAGGAGAGGACGATGAAGTTTCTTAAGGGACTGGCCGCAGTGTTTGCTCAGAGGACAGCACTACTTCTAGCCCAACCGAAGATCCCTATACTTGAGGAGGCTATATCGGCTATGATCCAAGAGGAGACTCGCATCAAGCTGCAGGCAGGGACAGGTGGTCCTCCTGAAGTGAAGTCAGCACTGGCGGTTGCCAATTCAGGCGGCACAGGACCTAAGGAAGACCCCCGGGAGTGCTACGACTGCGGGAAGGTGTGCCATCTGAGGTATGCTTGCACCAAACCACCCAAGGAAGAAGATTCAGGTGGTGGACGTGGACAGCTTGGAGGACATGGCCGTGGTCGTAGGGGTCGACGGGGTGGTCGAGGAGGTCATCGGGGTGAACCTGCTGGTAGCAGAAGGCGAGGAGGGAACTGATGGTGCCTATACTGAGGAAGATCAGGCACTGTTGGGCATGCTGGAGGTACTCAGGAGAAAGCAAAGAACATCAAGCAATGGAGACGGAAGGAGTAGGATGAGGAGAAGTCAACCTCAGTCTTCGTCGGAGGCAACGCTGTCATGTATACACATCCATCGGAAGGTACTGACGACTCACTCGCCCTTGCATCTATGTCTTCCCTTAGATCGTCGGACTGGATTGTCGATTCGGGTACGTCTCGACACGTGACAGGGAATGCTAGTGAGTTCTCTTCCTACACTCACCTAGCATCGGCGGCCAGCATTCAAACAGCCTATAGTACTTTCCGGCCAGTGGTCGGTAAGGGTACTGTCGATTGCACAGGTTTCAGTAAAATTATCCAATGTTTTGCATGCTCCTTCTTTTCCAGTCAGTCTTTTGTCCATTAGTTCTATAATCCTCCAACTAAAATGCATTATCTATTTTGATATTCTTAAGGTGATCTTCCAAGAGAAGGAGAAGGAGACGGGACCAAGACTTGGGATTGCACTTGGCATGATGGACTGTGGTACCTAGATCGAAAAGGGCTAGATTCGGCATTGGTGTCTGTAACAGAGAGGGCAGGAATAGGAGGATCGACGATGAGTGCCAAAAATACACTGATACTCCACCATCGGCAGTTGGTGCACTCCTCTTTTGGTATTTTGAGTAGATTGTATCCATCTATTTATGAGAAAGCAAATAAAGAGAAACTAGTATGTGATTCATGTGATTTAGGCAAACTTACTATGAGCTCATATATTAGTGCGGGCCATAGGAGCTCTTCTGATTTTGATATTATGCATTCTGATGTTTGGGGGCCGTGTGCCACAACTACTATGAATGGTTACAAGTATTTCGTTTCTTTTATTGATTGTTCCTCTCGTGTCACATGGCTGTATTTGATGAAGAATAAGAGTGATGTATGTAGTGCCCCGCTCCGCGTAGGCACTATGTATAAGTGATATCACTTTGCTTGCTCGAGCGAAAGTCTTCTCGGAGAGTTTCCGACCGAACTACAAGACAATTGATTAATGTGAGTGGGCAGAACTGCATTCTCTGATTCTTGCACGCCTTAATAATAAATCTAAGTTTTTGAATTGCTTGTTTGCTTAATAAGATAAGTTGCATGAATGATAGAACGAGAACCTGCCTGCCTAAAAAGAGTTAGAACCATTGACATGCTAAGTATAAGAAATATTGCATGCTAGTTACACTGACACCGCTATCGAACGAACCTTGCCCTGCTAAGGAAAGAGTAGAATTGCATGTTTAACTTGAAGAGATAAATAGACTCGTGCCATGCTAGCTTCAACTAAAAGATCGTTCATATGTTTGCTTGTCGTCGTGTTTATATTTGCTTGTCTTGAATGCTAAAGCTTGATGGAATATATGCTTGTTTCGATAAAAGAGTAAATGCTTGTCTTGTTTGTGCAGAGACTAGTAGCCCATTCTGATGTTCCGGTCCTACGGGATCCAGGGGGTGCGGCTATTAGATAAGAGATAGATGGATTGAAAGTTTGCATTGTCACGTTGTGTTGCTATTATAATATGTGATATGCTTGTTATAGTGGGAGCTTGCGGTGGATGGAGGCCAAACGAAATGTGGGAGACTGATAACGCGCCCTGAGCTTGGGGTGCGGATATTAGAATAGAGGATGGAGATTGATGGGGTAAGACTAATAGTGCGTCCTGATGTTCCGGTCCTACGGGATCCAGGGAGACGTGGCTATTAGATGGGAGGTTGTGCTTCTGTTGAGAAGAGTTGAGTCTGTGTTAGAGAAGTTAGCTTGTTCATGGAGATAGCTGCATTCAGGTAGTTAGGGAGCATGCTAGGCTAGCCTTCTTGCATACCTAACTGTTTAATGTAGAGACGGAAGAGAAATTCACTATTGACAATTATGGAGAAGAGTACATGGGATGATTGTCATCTACAAATGAGATAGAGGCTATTTATAAGCTCCCAATTACATAGAATAAAAAAATAAGGATTCCTAATCCTAATAATAAACAATGATCCTTAATCCTAATAAGGAAACAAGGATTCCTAATCCTAATAACAAACATGATTCAAGACATCCCTACATATTATTTCTAGAAAGTTTGGTGCCAGGAATTTTGTTGCTTATTGTGGTTAGTTCGTTCGAGACCGTCGCTACATTGTTACTTCAGCTCTTGTTTGTAATGTCCCGCTCCACACAGAAGCATTGTGTTGCTCGGTTGACTTGAATAGGCTGGTTGGATTTAAGTTGTACAAGAAATGGCAGGATTCGAGCGGTGATGCAAACTTGCTTAATTTGGTCGGTTTGGATGGTTTATCGAGCAGAACTCAGTTGTATGATTATACCAATTAAGAATATAGTGCATCACATCAAATTGTTTCTTTCAGGAATAGTTCAGTATTTGCGTGATCGGAACATAAAGGCCATTTATCATGGTAAGTGGTATTGGTCCTTCTTTCATTTATCTTCACACTTAGTAAAAGAATTTTACTTAATTTCCTTTGTATGGTATTGATAGCATTTTAATAAGAGAGAAGGAAAAGGAAGTCACATCAAATATTGTTGTTAGTTGAAATGTTAGATCGATAAACTATTGTGCATTTATGCATGAAGATGAGGTATCTCGCCCTCAAATGGATGTTTGGAATTGTTGTACTAGGACTTTCGTGGAGAAAGCGTAATGGATACGGTGTAGTACCACGGAATAGTTGGGATGGTTTGGGACCAATGGGTCACCAATCAAAACATCGAATAAAAACTGAAATATCGCGAGAATGAACTGTTATACAAAATAGAGATTGCATTGTTTTTACTTTTTATTTTTCGTTACCATGCATACTATCTTTCTATCTATAGGGCATACGCATTTAGTTTTTCTCGAAAAGTATCTGGGGCACCAAAACCGTTCCGAACTAGGAGGAAATGAGAATATAGCACTCTTCCGGCCAGGAGAATAGGCACAGGTACCTTCTTTGACAGAAAAGAAGAGTACGGATGCATTGCTTCGTGAGAGAAGGACATGTGTATTAGAATCTATCAATAAGGTTGTCTACCTGTACTAGGGACAACGTCATACCATGGATAGTCCAAATGGTGTATCACCAATGACCATCATGTAGTTAGGCTGCATACTAATGACAATTTTCTACATGCTTATAAATCTAATGCAGGGACGATCTTCTGATACTTAATTTATGACATATAATCCTTGTCTACAGGGATGAACATGTCGAATATAGGTAAGATATCATCGTTCAAGTGAATTTTATATTACATTTTACAATGTTGGTTATAAATTGTTAATAAAGCTAGTCCCAAGTAGAAAGATCACATTAATAAAATTGTATGATCACATGATGTGTGTTGGTTTATGTAAGTTGGGTTGGCCCCGCTCACCAATACATTCTCCAATGTGCTGACCCTCTCCTTCACAGGTATGGGGTGTTACTTGGACATTTCTCAGACATCGAATAAATTGTTAGACGAGTTGACGCTTTACTTTGGAAGTATTAACTTTGTTATAAATGACATAATGTATAAAACGGTATAAATTAATTGTAATCGTGCGTTGTAAGCCAAATTGGCATATTCCAGTTAGTCATTTAGTCTTTGTATTCCACTGCAAAATATCAATAAAGAGATTATTTTCATATGTTGTGCTGTGATTCAATTTGTCTGCTTATTTTTCATTGTAATGTTCTTGTTTTGACTTCAATTATAAACTATGCAAATCAATGCTCTTTACATGTACAATATAGAGTTGTACGTAATCACGTCCATTGACGACTTTTTGGTTCTGCGGACTTCTTTTTAGTCCCAATAACAAATGAGATTTACCCATCCCACCGTAGGATAGGTTAGCCTGCGAGCCCATCCCCCTTGGGGTGGCTTTCTCGACACAGAGCAGAAGCGTAGGCAACAATCATGCCCATTCCTCTCCAAGGGGCATGGCCAGCATGTGCGCAATGTAGTGCCTCATTCCTAGCAGGGACACTATATGGGTAGTAGTTTGAATAGCCATTTGGAATTAAATCATTATAGAGAAATCATGTCGATATTGATTAATTGTGCCTCGCCCCGAGGGGGCCTAAACGTCTCACCTTTTAAAACATCGGGTGGGCCATAGAGTTGGATGGTTGGCATGCAACCAAGTAAACATTAACAAGTGGTCCAAGGATGTAACAAAAGTTAGTAGATGATATGCAGGCCGAGGGGGGACCTTGTGATGAAGAATGGAAAGCTGGCAAGTAGCCCCCACTTAAGAGAATGCGGTGTAAACAGCGCCACATCAACCAAGAAGAAAAAAGGGGATATTTACCTGCAGCTTGATTCAGAGCACGAAAAGCTTGTTGGCAATACCATTCACTCCCACTTAAAAGACCCTTCGATGATTTATATGAGTCATTATAGTTTTTCTTGAGTACAACCTGCATGTCATTTCTGATTCAAGATGAATCAATCAAAAGATGAAAAAGAAAATATGCACATGAATGCTTCAAATTAATATCATAACAAAGGCTTACTTGTTTGGAAACGGAATCCCGACAATCACCTAAGTTGGTTAAGGATGGTTGCAAGTAGAAATAAAGCATATACTGACTCTAGCTGCTTTTAATTATGTTCTTAAAAAAATACAAGTTATAGCCGTAAAATACAGCATTTTATGAAATCTGGATTTACAAATTACTAATGAAAGAGGTTGGAAGGATACAACTACTCTAGCATTTTCATCGGAAAAGTCAATTCCCTCTGATACCTGCAAGTTTAGTGGCAATTGCTGAAGTAAGCATAATGAAAGATGATGATACCGTATATTAATCATACTATATGAAAGTAGGTAAAGATTTTTTAACAGCTACTCTCTTTTTCCAGTAAGTGCTTGGTGTGTATATTGTGCTAGTAATGAACAAAATTAAGATACCATTAAATAAGAGAGAAACATTTACATAATAGCTCATATGTTCCATACAAATTTAAAATTGTTTCTATAAGCCTCAAGAGACTTCGACATCAAAAAATGCTAAAGCAGCTTAGAAATATGTCTCTTCTATGTCCCATTATACATCAACAATGCTTTCATTGAAAATAAACTCGGAAATTACACTAAAACTTAAATTGATGCCAATAAACATTTATTATGTGTTTATAAGCTTCAATCAATATGAATATAAATATAACAAAGAGGAGACCAAAAATTTTGAATATTCAACTTCAAGGTTTGTCATTTGGCATGTCAATGTGATGATGACTTTATAATCACTAGTTGTGAAATTCCCTACGGATTGAAGTTTTAAAGAGGTATATGGTTTTGTTGGTGTTACAGAGGACATGGCCCTTAACAGAGTTGAAAGGAAGAAAAGGATTCAAACAGCAGACCACAAAAATTGGAATAAAGGATTTGTTGTTGTTGTACTAGTTCTGAATTTTCATGAATGTTAATAAACCATCAATCTCTATTGTTTACACCTGAAAACAATCACTTTCCGCACATTTTTTTGTGTGGGCATTGTGTATGTTATGTCTCATAGATGTAAATACCCATGAACATATGAGATTGCAGTCACTGGACAAATATCCTTGCACTTGTTCTCAGTCTATACATTTACATCCTGATCAGGTTTCAGGTTATCATTTATGGTTCCTCAACATATGAACCCATCCAAAAATAAGGTGGATTTTTTCTAAAATCAAAAGATGAGCAATAATCAATCTGGTGTATTTTAAAATCAAAAGATGAGCAATATATATATATATATATATATATATATATATATATATATATATATATATATATATATATATATATAATCGAATGTTATTCTTTTGACAGAGTGAAGGGGTATTGTGGAGAACAACTGCCAAGTATGCATTTGAATCTCACAAGTTTCTTAATATTGTATGTTGGCTCGAGGTATAATCAACCAGGAGATAGAAGTAGCACATACTTCTTGCAGGGGAGGAACAACAAGATAAGAATGCCTACATGCTGCAGAAAATGATCAGTCATCAAGAGCTAGTTACTCAAAACAACAGTCCAGAACCAATAAAACAAGAAATGCACAAGTGAATTATGTGTGTAAATGTTTCTAGAAGGCTACAAGTAATTTAGTATGGGCAAGTATTATCAACGTTTGTTTCCCACCTTTCCACGGCAAACTGCAAGGAAAGCAGCTCCTCCTGAAGCAGCGCTTTCTGGAGAATCCTTAGTACTTGGATAATTAGATAGTTGCTTTTGACCATTTTTGGTTTTGCCTCGAACAGTTCTCTTTTTCCCACTAACTGATTCATAATAACCTCTCAAGACTGTTTCAAACTCATCAACTTTTCCTCTTGGCTCTGTAGAGATAATAGACATAGGGAAAAAGCATTTCCCAACAATCAGTGATTTATGCACCATAGAAGCTAGCTGGTTAACTGTTCTACTTATTCCATATGCAAGGTCCACATTTTCTTTAGCTTCCGTTTTTCACAAGAACTAGGATTGTGTTTTCAAAAACTAAAAAAACCTAGATTACAGTTTGGAAAACGATAGGAATTTATCTTGTATGGAAATTCATACCAACGAATATGGTCTTTTGGGCATTCAACCGAGACCATTGACCAGTCTGACTCCAACGTTGTCGTAGCTTCTCCAGCAACTTATAGCTAGGGAAAAAAACGAGAGCACCACCTGGTACAACCTTACATATTTCCTCTAAGGAGGCTCCAAGGGAATCCTACATAAACATCAGTTAGCATATGGTAAAGTCAACACTAACAGGGTATGATATACATGTACACAGAACACGAGTACAAGTGTGTTTCTTGGTTGCATGATTACATTACTGCATGAAGTTGAATACACACAAACCCAGATTTGAGCCAACCTGAAAACCAAAACTATCTGCTGTTTTGTAGCTGGCATTTAACATACAATTCCCAGGTCCAGAGGAGATAATTGATGTCCAAAGCTGCAAAAGCTGGTGATTAAGACTCACAAAAGGAGAATAAGCATAAAAATCGCGAGGGATGAAAAGGTACCTGTGATTCCACATCAATTACATGGGGTGCTTCCATACAAGCTTCAAATAGCACCCCAAGTTCAGATGTAAATGAGCCCATTGGAGAGAGTGTTCTATCACAACAAATGATTCTTGATGTAAGTGGGGTGCAAGTGTCTCATATTGATAGACATAAAGATAAATAAGAATAGAAATTTAGTAGAATACTTGGCTTGTTTATTATTGAGGTGGAGCTACATATATATAGGAAAGGCTAACCCCTTTCTCTACTATACTACTCAATGTGGGACTAAAAGCCCATTAATACTCTCAACACTCCCCCTCAAGATGGGCGATAGATATCAATCATCCCCATCTTGTTACATAGTTAAGAAAGACTCAATGAATTAAGACCCTTAGTAAGACAATCTGCGACTTGTTCTTCTGAGCGAACATGATCGAGCTTTAATATCCCTTTCTCTAGCTTCTATTTGATGAAGAATCGATCGATCTCGATATGCTTCGTTCTGTCATACTGAACTGGATTGTTAGCTACTTAGTACAGCTTGACGGTCACTCAAAAGACGCAATAGTGTTCTCTGGTCCAGCTTCAACTCTGTCAGTAGTGTGTTTACCCACAACAACTCTGACACTCCCAGAGCCATAGCTCTATATTCTGCTTCAACGGTCGATCGTGCTACCACAGAGTCACAGACTTGCCCAATATGTCGTCCATGAGACTAGGTTACCCTCCACAAAGACACGGTACCCTGAAGTAGACCTTCTGTCGTCCATGCAGCTTGTCCAATCTGCATCGCAGTATCCCTCAACACCCAGGTGTCCATTGTTCTTGAACCATAGTCCTCTTCCAGGAGCCCCCTTCAGATATCTCAGAATATGGAAAACTGCATCAATGTGGCCCTTCCTTGGATCATGCATGTAGCGACTCACTACACTCATAGCAAATGAGATATCAGGGCGAGTGTGACCTAGATAAATCAATATGTCTACAAATCTCTGATATCTCTCACGATCAACCGGCTCTCCCGCCTCTCCCCCAACTTATCTTTCTGATCGATTGGAGTGACTGTCGATCGACATCCCAACATACCAGTCTCTGTGAGCAGGTCTAGTACATGCTTCTTCTTAGAGAGGACGATCACATATCTTCCTCGAGTCAACTCGATCCCGAGAAAATACATCATCATTCTCAAGTCCTTTACTTCAAATTCTTTGGCAAGTTTTGACTTCAGCTGGGTAATCTCCTCCCCGTCACCTATAATCACTATACCATCTACATATACTGCAAGTATGGTGATGTGGTCTTTCGCATGTCGGAAGAAGAGTGTGTGATCTGCATTAGTCTGGTTGTACCCCATGCCTGTGACAGCTTTCCTGAATCTTTCAAACCAGCCTCGAGAAGATTGCTTGAGTCCATACAGTGATTTCTTCAGCTTGCACACCCTTCTTGTAGACTGCTTCGTGCAAAACCCCGGGAGCGTCTCCATGTATATTTCCTCTTGTAGATCTCCATAAAAAAAGGCATTATTCACATCCAATTGATGAAGTTGCCACCCATTGTTTGCTGCAATAGAGAACAAGGTTCTCACAGTGCCCATCTTTGTTACTGAAGCAAATGTCTCATCATAGTCGAGGCCATATGACTGCCTTTGCAACCAATATTGTCTTGTATCGCTCCACCTTTCCTTCTGACGTCTCATTTACTGTGAATACCCTTTGCATCCAACTGCTCTCTTTCCTTTAGGTAATGGAACAAGTTCTCATGTACCATTTCTTTCAAGTGCCCTAAGTTCCTCCAACATTGCAGATTTCCATCTTGGATCTTCCTTCACTTCCTGCCAACACTTAGGCAAAGAGGTGGTATCTAACGATGCAATGAATGCTTCATAAGTAGGGGATAGATTAGAGTAGGATAAAACATGGGTAATGTCATATTCATAACCATAACGATTAAAAGATATTCCCGCATTACTGCGAGAAGATCTTCTTAAGCGAATATGAGGTAGTGGAGGAGAGACTATACCATCTGAATCAGAGGGATCCGCATCGAATCAGAGGAATCCGGTGCTGGAGGTGCATCTTCAGGAGTTGGGGCAGGGTTAAGCGAGAGACATGGCACGGTAGGGGCAATAGGCACAGTAGGAGCAATAGGCATAGTAGTGGACTGCTGCTTTCTCCTTCTGTAGACTTGAAGCTCTGTAGATTGTTCTGTAGTCTGTTCCTCCCCCTGTACTGGAGCATCACTTTCTTCCTCATGATTGTGTGCATCCTCATCACGTTTCTCATCCTCGCTATCACCCCCTTGTTCCCTTGGACCAACTTCCATCATTGGACATGGAACTGACCCGACAATCACGCTTGGGCTCATCTTCCCCTCACTCCTAACACCTCATGTATTAGGTATGTCACCAAATGCGAAGCATTCACCTGAACCATTGTGGTAGTATGGTTCCATCTCTCTGAATGTAACGTCCATGCTCACAAAGAGCCTTCGCTCCACAGGACTCCAGCAAGAATATCTCTTCTGAGTCCCTGAGTAGCCAACAAAGACGCACTTCACTGCATGAGGGTCCAACTTTTCCACCGCAGGCCTATTATCCTTCATAAAGCATACGCATCCAAATACCTTTGGGGGAACAATGTACTTGTTCTTACCTGTAAGCATCTCAAACGGTGTCTTCCATCCTAACACCTGAGAGGGCATCTTGTCGATGAGATATGCAGTCGTCAACACGGCATGCCCCCACAAGTGTTTAGAAATATTCATAGCAAACATCATTGATTGTGCCACTTCCACAGTTGTCTGTTCTTCCGCTCCGCCACGCCATTTTGTGCTGGTGTATAGGCACATGAAGTCTGATGATGTATCTCATGGGCTGATAAGTACTCTTCAATAGCCTTGTTGGTGTATTGTCCCATTGTCAGGCCTCAAAATCTTCACCTTAGTACTGTATTGTGTTGTAACCCTACGATAAAAATCCTGAAAGCATGCAAAGACATCACTCTTAATCTTCATTAGGTATACCCAGGTGACACGAGTGTAGCAGTCAATAAATGTGACAAACAACTTAAAACCATTAACTGCAGTTGTAGGACAAGGTCCCCACACATCAGAGTGTATCATATCAAAAGCAGCTAAATTTCTATTTCCATAACTCACATAAGAGCTTTTGGTATGTTTTTCAAGTTCGCAAGTATCACAAGCCATCTTTTTGCTTATTAGCCTTTTGATACATAGAGGGATACATCCAACTCAGTAGAGTGAATGAAGAGTGTCTCATGCGCTGATGTTGGAGTAATAATTCGGTTTCCACAGTCCTTCGCGGCTCCTCCAGTTGTGCTTCATCCACCAGTGACGCCAGTGATGCATCCAGCCCACCCATGTCCAAGTAACATAGCCCTTTATGTCAAGTGTCAGTCCCCAACCGTCTTCCCTTTCCCTTCTCCTGAAAAATTACCTTAGGAATGTCAAAGGAAATAACACAATTAAGTTGAAGAACAATGGCACTAATGGACAATAGATTACCAGAAAAAGATAGAGCATGCAAGACAAGTAAGAGTCATGAAAGGAGTGCATTCAACTGTGCATTTACCCACAATGGATCTAGCAGTACTATCAGCAATCTCAATGCTTTCAGGCATCACCAGGTGAGTGTAATCTTGAAACTCATCATGGGCATCCGTGACATGGCAGGATGCCCCAGAGTCAATTATCCAATTTAGACTTCCTAGTCTGTAGGTAGATACAAGGGCATGAGCAGGTATACATGTGCTTGTATAGGCATAGTAGGTGATGTTATCCCAGAGGTGGTTGGAGTTGATGTCCCAGAGGTGTTGGCTCGACTGTCGCTGGTTTCAAGCTTCATGCTCCTCCATATTTCTAGCATTTCCCTCTCACTAGGGGTCAAATCGGATGACCGACACTCATTTTTTCCTTCTGCCAGGTTTGTCTTGTGCCCTCCAGAATAATTACCCATGCCACAGGTATAGCCTCCTCTGCCACCCCTACGCCCTCCACGGTGCGTCCGCGGCCGATGTCCTCCCAGAGGTTTCGTACATAATCTGATGAAGTGTTCAGGGTCTCCACAGTTGTAGTACCCTCTCCCTCCAGAAAGGGTTTGGGTTAAAAATTGTTAGAACTGATTTTTCTCCCGGAGAGCTAGTGGTGCTAGGCATTAGCTTCAGTTGTGCCTCTTCTTGTGCCATAGCAGCTATGGCCCCCTCCAGTGATGGCAGTCCGGGTTGTGCAAGTAGAACATTCCTTCTCTGCTCGAACATTGGGTTGAGCCCCTTCAGGAACTTCATCATCCTCTGTCACGAGACATACTCCATGAACTTCTGATAATGTTTCGCAAATGCTAGTTCCACTTGCTCATCCTCCACACCAATGGGATCATAGTGGTCGAGATCTAACCAATACTTCTTCAGCAGAGCCGCATACTCAGAGATGATGTGATCTTCTTGGACCATCTTATCAAGTTCATCATGTAATCGGAAGACCCTCATAGGGTTGTCCGACCCCGAGTACATGTCTCTAAACGTCATCCAAATGTCACCAGCACCCTCCATCGCTTCCACGTTGTCCGACACATGGTCGGTCAATGAGGCTGGCAACCATCCAGCTACAACATTGTTGACGATTTCCCACACAGCAAACTCCCGTAAGGAGTGATCTTTAGGTGTCTAGGTTTGGTCATTCACATAACCCACCAAGCCCCTTGCCTTCAGAGTCTGCATCGTCTAACGCGACCACTTCAAGTAGTTGGAAGTACCCTCCAACTTTACCTCCAGTTTCTCAAACGTTTCCATTTTGATGGTGAATGATCCACATCTGCATGTGCAGCAAGGGATCTAGTCTTGGTCAGCCTCCTGGAAAGGAGATCGTCCACCAAAGCCTTCATCTCTTTGGCCATCAGCTTACCGTAGATCGTCTACATTGTCTTCTTCTTCTCCTCTTCCATGATTCCATGAGCAAGGCGGTGGCAGATCTAGATCGTCTCCACCTTTGATCGCCGTCCTCTCCACGTCTATTGTTCCTCCTTCAGCGACAATGGCGTCCCCGAGAGCCGCTGCTCATGTCTCGTGCATGGTTGCGACCCGAGGCCGCATGGCCTGACGAGGAGAAAGGTTGTGTTGGCGACGACAGAGAGGGGGCGGGGGCGGCGTAGATAAGGGGGGGTGGGGGGGTTATTGGTGGGGTGGCGGCTATGCTGACGGCGGAAGGGTGGGGAGCCGGGGTGGCGGAGGCTGAATTTGGAGGGGGGCGGCTGTGGAGTGGGGTTAGGGTTTGGTGGAGAAGGGTGGCGGCTAGGGTTAGGGTTTGGTAGCTCTGATACCAAATAGAAATTTAGTAGAATACTTGGCTTGTTTATTATTGAGGTGGAGCTACATATATATAGGGGAGGCTAACCCCTCTCTCTATTATTCTACTCAGTGTGGGACTGAGTGTTTGTCGTTGGTGGGGGTGGGATGTGGGTATAATTTGGCATCACTCGGATTATCACACTAGGATCTGACAGTAGTGGTTCTTTATTACTGTGGAATTAGAAGAGACATTAAAATAAGTCTCAAGCAAAAAATTAACAGGAAAAACAGTCAGGGAGATGATGGCTTGAGGTGCTGAACTTAACTAAAAGAGACAGACCACAAGAAATGCATGTTATGGCTGGTTTGCATTTCAAATTACAGAGAGAATTTTTTTTTCAGTTTCCACCATAAGGAGTAAATGCAAATATACTTCATGTAGTCATGTTAATGAGATTTGCATGGTTGTTGATTTAAGACGAGATAAATGGAATAATCCTCTAATTTAACATTAAAAAGGTAGAGGAACTATACATCCATTGGTTCACCATCTTAAATAATATTATTGCTCTGGTGTACATAAGTAATGCATTTACAATTTTGCAAACCTAGTATTTTGGATATTGTGTAGCCTCATTCTTTGTGTGTCGCGTTTACACTTTACAGAAATGGTAAATAATCTTAGATAATTGTACGGCATAAGCATTAGTGATTACCCAGATGTAAGAATAACTGAAAGAGACAGATTTGCAATATCCCTAAAGACAACAGCTGGATTTAAGCACCACAAGCTTACTGCACATGTCCAGCCACTTGCAGCATTATCTGCACACCATGAAGTTCACCATAACTTCATTTACTTGAACAGGAAAGAACAAGGTATACAATCAAAAGGAATTACAATGGATAGCAATGTAGCAATTACATAAGATACATAGTATTACAAAGTAAGGTAGGTACTACGCAGCAAAATGAAAATGCCTAATATATGCTATGAAATATGGCTTATGAAAACTTCAAAGGAAGTCACTTCATGCAAGTCCCTCCAGCCATGTTGAACACCATGTTGATGTATATGTATGATGTAGAAAAGTCCATATTCTCCTCTTTGGGTACTGTTGTCTTATTAGTTGTTTAGTTTCACATTGGATAGTCAACAAAGTCAGGTCTCATCCCTCCTATAATATGTAATCACTCCATCTAATGAAACCAATCCATTCAGTTGAGTCATTTCCAATCTCAACATTGTATCAAAGATTAGATTTGCAATTATGAAGGAACATGCTCGGGAAAAGATGAACCCCAAGGCCATTAAGTCAAATATAGACTTATAGAAGAAGACATGCTTAGTTACTTACTAGTTTCTCTTTTAACATATCTCCGCAGTACAAGTTGATAATTAAGTACATTACAGCCATTCCCGGAGAAGAAGTAACCGAGTGAGGAGAACAGTCCTGCATGGGATAATGTTGTTATTGAGAAAAAGTTGACTTAACAAAGCTAGCATAGCAACATACCCTCCAGTTTATTTGCTGAAATGCCACTTAAATGGACTCCTCCTGACTCTGTGTCTGAAACAGCTTTAATTGCCTTGAGCAGCAAGTTTACATTATAAAGATAATGAGTATGAAAACTGTTTACATTATAAAGATAATGACAAAGAAAACAAAACAGTAAGCATAAAAGTTGAGAGTTGAAAAAGACCTGTGCAGCACAGTCATGTAAGACTGGAAAGCACTGCCGAGTAATTCCAGCTTGTTGAAGCTCGTTCACTGCTTTCTCCCCAGTCCAACTTAAAGAGAATATCATGACATCAATACAAAGATCATGTGTGATGATTATGTTTTGTATAGTTAGAATAAGGACTACAATAAAGTCTTTACAAGATAAACATTGAATTAGATAGATGGACTTCATGTAGCATTTCCTCAAATTTCAGGTAAACTATATTGGAGTTGCCTTTCTCGTGTAGTCAATACTATAACTCATTATCTTAGTATAAGTTACTGGATTCATTTACGGTTTTCTTATTAACAAGGACACCATTAAAGACTTTTCGGCAAGTTGGAGGCAAATTTGAGTATGGCTTCTCAAATAATTGCTATGTACTATTGGAGAAGAAAAGCAACCTACTAACTGAGAGACTTTCTCAGTGATGTATCAGTTGAAAAGGCGAAACTTCCTTTCCTACAGCTTCCAGGACATTGGCAAGCAATTGCATTGTATTAGCAAGTTATTTCAGTTAGTAAAATGATTCAAACTTTCCAGCCAACCACAATGGATCAATCACAAGAATTCAAATATGCTGCAGAAACTACTAAAACACAGGACTGACCCATTGGCTCGAGATCCTTCCTACGCTAAGGAAAAGGGATGAGGAAATTCAGTTTAGAATAAGCTGTTGTAAAAAGCCAAATAGTGCTTGTAGGCAACAAGCTCTTTAGCTTAAGCAATGCGACAATCAGAGGCAGAAGCATAATTTATTTTGATCTCTTATTTCTGGTGTTTTGTGTGTGTGTTGGAGATATTTTATAGAATCTATAAATAAAGTACAAAATAACTTTAAAATACAACTAATGCGATGCATGAGCACAACTGATCAACTTGACCAGTCCAATGCATTTCAAGGGAGCCCGTGCCAGATTTGTATAGCAATAACAAAACAAAAAAGAAAATTGGTCTAGGATCTGCTTTTGGTAACTTATGCATGTAATAAATTTAGCAAAACTGGTCAAATCTTTCATATTGATTTGACTAAGATATTTTCTTTCTTAGAATTAGATTTAGTAGACTTTTATTCAGGATCAGCTTTCCTGTTCTCCAAGTTTTGTAAAACATATTCAATGGCTTTGTTGTACTATTTTTATTTATTCCTCAATAATACTACTCTTTTGTTTGAGAATTACTCTCTGAATTATTAGTGGATTCCAATATCATGGATTTGAGAAAGCTCATGTATTCGAACATTTATACGTCCATTTTGGCGGTGTTGGTTATCCCTGCTTCGCTTCGATGTCGTATCACCCTCCATCGGCTCATTTTGACGAGCCATCCTCGACAAATTCGTTTCCGCCAAGCTATTATGTACTTGAGGAACATACATATAGTATTTTCTCTGCATCATATGGTATCAGAGCCAGGTTCTTAGACGATCTCCTCAACGTCAATACCTAGTTCCACCGTCATCGTCGTCGTCATCCACGCTCACAATCATCGACATCTTTGCTCGCCTTTATTCGACCATCTCAGTCACCGCCCTTCAGCTCTCAACGGTCTCCGTCCACACCTCGTCATCCCAGTCCCATCCCTTCCTACATCTTACACTGGCAATACCTCGCCGACGACAACACAACATGTTGTCCGCCACAACCAATCCCCGCACTCAACCAGCCCTCTAAGGACCAACTTCGTCTCCAACACCTCTTACAGCCTCTAAAGCCCGTCCTCGAGTTCAAGCCCTCCACTTAATCTGGTCAACCTCGAACAACAGCTAACCCATTGCCTCGCCTTCACCTCCTTTCGCCCACGAGATCACCGCTTCCCCGTTCTAGTTTTCCTAATTTTGAATCGTAACTCTAATTCCCTTTCTTTGTTCATCTAAAACCCCTAATCCTAATTCCCTTTCCACTTTGACCCAAACCCTTTGGACTTACTTCCATACTCATTTAACTTAAGTTTCAGACTCAGTCCGCAACCTAACCCGTTAGCATGTTTAACTTATACACCGCATATCCTTTCTTTAAAGCCATTTTGAACCAAATTAAACCCCAATTGCATCGGATTTTCACATCATATTCAACATGGCCAACTACAACAATTTTATGCCTTTCAAAGTTTGAATCTACAAACAATGTGAAATTTTCTTATTTTGATGGCTTAAAAGGGATCAACAAGATACTAAATTAGATCGTAGCACTCGAGAAATTCTTGGTCTATTATGGGACTTCTAACTGGAACCAAGTGAAGAACGTTCATCGACTTACAAGGTATGCATCTTGTTAGTGGAGAGGCATAGCACTCAAGAGTATAAACTTTGGAAAGTCGTCCATCAACACATAATATTACATCGATTCCTTCCACCCGACTTTGATCTTTTCAAGTGATATTAAGAGTGTTGCGAAGGAAGAGATTCTTAAAAAAGATATGTAAAAGTCTTGGCGACTTTCGATTTGCATCGGTTCGAGAGACAAACCAACAAAAGACATTGTTTTGTGAAAGGTCTTCAAGAAGAGCTCTATCAAAAAGTATATTTATATATGGTAACGAACTTATCTCAAGCAATACACCTTGCTGAAAAGGTTGAGCAGCGGCTAATTAGACCATGGAGGCAAAATGATATCATAGATCTAATTTATCAATTGACTATTGTTGAAAGTTCGGGAACGCATACTTTGATTATTGATGAAATTGGTATTGAAGCCTAGTGCAAAAGATTTTTTGGAAAAAAAAACATAAGCCACCATCAGCCCTTCTCGAAGAATCACTACCTTCTAAGAGCGAGGGCAAGGATGTCGACATAGTAGTATCATGTTAGGCGTTACCCCAAGCTCTACTTGTGGAGAAGATAGTATCCAATATTCATGCTATTATGCTTCAAGATTCAGCCACTTACGACCCTTTCCTTATGGGTTCCTTTGATCACTCACTGCTCCGATGGTTGATTATTGTCAAAGACTTACTCGAGCGAGCTTCCACGTCTACTTTCATGTGCGAGTATATCTTCCTGAAGATCCCAAAGACCTTGTTGTTGCTCTAACAAGGGGAGCATTGCTCCTACAACCTTTTTGGGAGAGGCTACTTGGCAAGCGGAGGGAACCATATTTGATTGGTGATTGTGAGCTTCCATCAAGTACCCCACGCCTTTTACCTATTCTGGATCACTCGTATTATTGAGCAATTATTTAGGTCTAGTTTGTTGCAAATGCTTGTTGATCGTGATCCCTACCTCTGTTTGCCTGCTAATGAACTCGTGAGAAGATTAAAGATCAAGATCGAGTTACTTTGTAGATTTGGACATTTAAAGGTTAAGTGTCGACTTTCAAAGGCTTGCATATATTCTACGTATTTATTTGTGTGAATAAGTACACGGTCGACCTAGAAGCCAAACAAGGAAGATTGAGAACTCGTGTCTACTCAAAGTATCTATTCATTTGGACGGACCGAGTTCAATTTTCAGGGAAGAAGAAGACAAGTTTAGTCCAGCAAGGAGTGTTTGATATAGGAGCATAACCGATCAACTTGACCAATTGGTTGACCAGTCCAATCCGTTTGAAGGGAGTCTTCACATTGTCAAATTTAGATTTCATCTTTTTCAAGTTTTGTAAAACCAATATAATGACTTCGTTGTACTAGTTTTATTTATCTCTTCACTTATACTACTTTTAATTTGCAAATTAGTCTCATTTGCTGGTGGATTCTAATATCGTGGATTCGAATGTCGTTCGTGGATTCAAATACCTATAACGTCCATTTCAGTAGAGTTGGTTATTCACGCTTCGCGACAGTATCATACTACCCTCCATCGATTCGTTTCAGCGAGCAATCTTCAACAAATTCTTTTCCGCAAAGCTACTATGTACTATAAGAAGATACCAATAGTATTTTTCCTACATCATCAAGACCTCCAATCCGTAGTACAACCAATTTACCAATTGGGCTATCATTTAGTTGTTAACTTTTCAAAGAAAATTAAGTAAATAATAAAACAAACAAAAGTTATAGCAAGAAACCGAAAACTCACCCCAGGTGGGTCCGCCCCTGGTGGCAATTGGTAAAATTGAAAACATATAGCATAAGCCTTCAAAATTAATGGTAATTGTATTGACATAGCTTCACATGATTTGGCACACGGTTTATTATGTGACCTTGAATTCTACAGCCATCTTTAACATCCAATAACTCTGTCCTATGATTTACAACCGCAAGGGGCAATTCTTTAAATGCCCATGTGGGCAACCCTGACAGAATTATCCCTACCTCCACCAAATATATAGATTTTTCCTGAACACAAGTTGATTGTTACACCTTTCTATTATTACCCAGTTGATGGATCCAGATCTGGATCCTAGTTGGTAGATCTCCCTACAGCTCAAACTGTTTACGACGGGTTTCTTTCTTCTTTTGAGGCAACTGCTTGGGACAGGCTTTTGCCCCTTCATACCGTGATACACCTAACAATATCCTTTCTTTAATTCGCTGTTTAACAAGGGGATAGCAGCAGTCATCACTTTTATGCTCTACTCTGCAACTACTGAATTCAAATTTCAGCCTTGGATACTTTTTTTTGAAAATCTCGTGCATTTTCTGTGTCCTACTCTACTTCTGGTCCTGATAATCACAAGATTGTAAAAGGCACTAGGCGCAGGCGAGCGGGCATCGGACGTCTAGCCCGCCTAGGTGGATGCCTAGGCGGGCGCGATTAAAAAAATAAATAACCCCAAAAAACCTACTGAAATTTGCAAAAAAAAGTCCATAAAACCCAAAAGCATAGATAGTCGGGGGGACGCGGGACCTAGGTGGGTACCTAGGCGGGCATCGGGCGGGCACCAGGCGCCGCCTAGGCCAATTTTTATAACACTGGATAATCATCAGCATAATCAGCTATCAGTTACTGATGCACCTTTGATTGTCCTTGGTCACAAACTTCCTTGCTCTCCGCTCTTGTCAGCCAATACAGTTACAACTGACTTCTGTGGAGTCTTTTCTGTCTATTTTCCTCGCCAACAAAATTGATTGTCCTTTATTCTTCTCACGATCCACATACTGACGGGAACAAACAATCAACTTCATCTTTGTTCCACTAAATAGTGATTTTCCTCCTTGCACGGCCAAATACAGGTCACTTTGATATTCCGCTCATTAGCTCCGTTTGATCAACAACTTCTTAATGAGTTAATGTGTAGTTAAGAATCTTTTATGTTTATCATTGTTTTAGACTCTTTTTCAATCTTTCCACTTTATATATATATAAATATATATATATATATATATATATATATATCGGAACACGCTTATGCAGCCACAGTTGACAGCCATCTAGGCCCCCTCCTAGCCACCTAGCATCTGTTTCTGTCATTCACAACATTGATTACCTCTCACATGTGTTTACTTGCCTCTTGGCCTTCCTACTCTCAACTTTTGGTTTGTGCATATAGCCTTTTTCAACTTAAAAGTAACAATAATAATATTAATAACTTTCTACTAAATCTATTTTGTGCTGCTCTTGTGGCTATGATTCAGAAGGGATATTAGTGTTGTGATCATGTTAGGCATTGCTTTCAATAATGCCAATCATTTTGAGCTTTTCTTGCAAAACCTATTCAACAAATTGCTAAAATACTTTGCAGAACCTATGTAATAGCAAATTGCTGTTTAAGGAAGGTTTAATTGTTTCTTCAATGCTAGGGTTTTTTATAACAAGCAACAATCAAGATGGAAATGATGATCTTGCAGTCTATTTAGACATGAAATAAGTAGCATGCTTCACATCCAGTAACAGAACCTCCTGTTCCTTCTTTGCATGATTGAGTAAGAAGATCACCAAGGCAAAAATGATCAATGTTTACCAATAGAGAGATTGACCTACACCATATGATACCCTCTTGCGAAAGTATATAGGTTGAAAGATCTTTGAAGGAGAAACTTATAAAGAACCCCAGGAAACTGCCAATCCAGGAAATCAAACCTTTTAACTCATATAACAAAATGGAATATTATGATAAGGCCATTTATTTTCCTAAGACGTACAACACATTTCTTTTTCCTTGCTAACTTATGCTATAAACATCAAATTGTGTGAAGCATGGGTTTAAAGTGTAGATGCAGTTATATTTTCACAGAAAGCTGAAATGCATAACCAAATCAGAATCTAATACATACCAATTTGTTGAAAACCAACTACACTTGCAGGAGATAATATGAAGACAATATTAGAAGCATAAGAAAAAGAAAAAAATGGAGGAAAGAGAATCTTGAACTTACTTAGATTCATAATGTTCAAATTCACACTTTTGTAAGTTGTTTTTCCTGTCACTTATCCAACTAACAATTCCCTGTTGAATTCATAGGACCTGACTTAGGCTACATCTATGACATGCCTGAATACAAAAAAATTCTTAAGTACCTGAATCATGTCATATAAAGGTTGGTAGATTGCTGCAACGCTGTCCACCATGCAGAGCTGCCCTAATTCCGTTTGCAGTGCTTTCATAAGGATCATACAAGTGAGTTCCATACTAAATTCATGACAATAATCACTAGATAGGCGCAAGTAAATGTCTTACTGTAAAGAACTTCATCTTCAACATCTAGACTCCCAGCATTACGAGCTATGTCTTCAATGTTGCTGCAAAACAATAACGATAATGAGGATTCATTCATGTTCTCAATGTTGCCGTAAAAAGGATACAGTTTTCGCTTCTTACAAAGGACAATGTCCTTAATAGAGCTAAATGGAAGAAAACGATTCAAGCCGACCCCAAAAAAATGGATAAAGGCTTCATTTGTAGGTTTCATTCAATATGAACCAATTCAATTTCTGATAACAGAGCTAGAAAGTTAATATTTGTAGCCAACAGGGGATACTGGGACCGGTAAGAGCTCAGGGGGCCTCTTTACACCGCCATATAGGTTTGAAGAGGCACACTGCTTTAAATATAAAGCTGTAAAAAGCAGCCCTGATTTTCTTACAAGTCGAACAATACTCGTTCAGCCTTATCTGATTTGCAATCAGCAAAGATAATCAGGCTTCTTGCTAGATCATGCTCATGGAAATGCAAGACCCCAGAGCGGTATATTCGACCTCGGAAGTCGAGAAAGGCTGGCAAATAAAAATAATAACCATCTTAAATTTCAGAATTTCCTACTGGCGCAGTGTAGGGGAGAGTGCAAAGGTCTAAGCTGATCACATATAGATATTGTGCAAAAATGGGTGCAGAAAATTATGTATATTAGTTAACAGAATGCATATAGACAAAATAAAGAAAAGTAATTTATAAGGCATCTGAAAGCATACTGTGCCTCATCAAGAATTATGATTGATCCTTTGATATCTATATCCATCGCTCTTCGAACAATTGGATTTATAATATAGTTGTATGGGCAGAAAACAAGCTGAGCTTCCTCTGCCATTGCTTGCGCAGCAAAATATGAACAGCCTGAAAAGAGAAGCCATGAAAAGAGAAGCCTGTAAAATAATGGTTAAGGTCTTGAAACTTGGTAATAGTTTCATTATCATATCTTGGAATAATATACCTTTGACAGTTTTCCCAATGTTCACAAGATCTTCAATGTCATGAACCTCATGTTCACCACCTTTTTGTAAAGAAGAATGACCTTTGACTTTATGTGCATTTCTGTTTCAATTACAGTTCATTTTTCTTGTTTAAAATATTATAAGTTGAAGTATGTAAGATCGTGTTCATCTGTCAACACAAAACTCACTTGAATTCAGAGCAGCTTGTATCTTTCAGGAGAAGTTTACTGGAATAGGAAAAATCAATTATTATACTACAGAGTGGTGATAAATATGGTAAAAGAGGTTCCTTCAAGACTTAGGATGGTACCACTTTTCATCGACATTCTCTTTCATGCACACATGTTTGTTAGTGCAATAATGATTCCGTGATGCCTGGGAAAAAAAAAGGTCAAAGAACAGGAATAATCGTTGTTAGATTGAACTCTGGTGCAGAATGAAGTTACACAAGCCAAAATGGTAACAGAAAAGAACAAATCAAAAAAGATATTCCATTTTAATATGTCTAGTCAAAGCTTAAATACACACCAAAATCACATACTAGGATATATATCTACTGAAATAGTCAAAAACTATGTGACAGATGATGCACACATGTTTGTTAGTGCAATAATGATTCCGTGATGCCTGGAAAAAAAAAGGTCAAAGAACAGGAATAATCGTTGTGAGATTGAACTCTGGTGCAGAATGAAGTTACACAAGCCAAAATGGTAACAGAAAAGAACAAATCAAAAAAGATATTCCATTTTAATATGTCTAGTCAAAGCTTAAATACACACCAAAATCACATACTAGGATATATATCTACTGAAATAGTCAAAAACTATGTGACAGATAATTGAGATAAACAGAAGGAAAAAAACAAGAATCAAAGCACAGATAAGACAGATTTTTATGTGGAAACCTAATCAGGAAAAAATCAAAAAACACGGCAACAACAGATTGTTTTATTATCCCAGTATTTTAGATGATTCACTATACAAGATGACCAAATGGTGCTATCTATAAGCCCCCAGAAACCCTAAACAAGTTAGGTAAGTAATAGATCGTTATGTGTGGAAACCCTAATCAGGAAAAAACACTATAGCAACATATCGTTTTATTCTTCCATTATTTTCAGATGATGAAGTATAAAAGATAACCAAACGACTACTATTTATAAGCCCCCAGAAAATAGTCGGGCTCGCTTTGGAAGGGCCTGCCTTCTAATGGTGTAACTGAACCCACTTGGGGACCATGCGATTTGATTAGGATTCATGACATCCCAACAACAACAACAACAACTGATAGAAAATTTTAGATTGCACATCATCAATAGCATTAGCAGCACGAGATGCTAACAATATAAAACTCATCTTGACACACTCCGGGACCACCTCTACCCAAGATTCAATTTTAACAAAATACTATAGAGGAGATTGGTATTGCTCAAGGTTACTGATATCGGATATCGGCCCCATGCCGGTTGGAGATTTGTCATACCGAAACTGAAAACCGGATGATATACCGGCACATATCCGGCGATACGGACCCATAGCGCATAAAAAATAATTCACTTCATACATGTAGTGCATAACTAAAGCATTAATATAAATCGAGCAAGTATCATTGCCAAGGATGGTGTATTCTACCGAATAGTTTGTTTCCATCGAAACTGATCCTCTTCCACACGACTATTTCTCACTTGAAAATGAGCAGTAAAGTGTCATATTCAATCTCGTCTTATGTCTCCCCTCAGTTGCACTTGTTAGCACAATTATGTACATGATATCCTGTCTTTAAAGCAGGGTTCAAAGTATCGGTATCGGAATCGGTATCGGACCATTCCTATGAGTATCTGGATCGGCGGTATCGGTAGTATCGGCGGTTTCGGATCGGAGTATCGGATTTTTTGGTATCGGAAAGCAAACAACTATTAGTAAATTATTAACATTTTAGAGAATATATTTTCTACATTTATGCATAATTTAAAGTATTTTCAGTATTGTTTCTTAGTATTTTTGATATTGAATGAAATAGTAGTCATCCTTGTCGATTGATTTATATGCGATAGATAAGTTTTCCTCTTTTATATGTTTTTACAACCTTACTATGCTTTTACATCCTTTCTAATTGGTCTTTTTAATTCAATTTTTTTGCCGAATTGACTGAAAAAGAGATCTCTAATGTCGGTATCGGTCAATATCGGGTATCGGTCGGTATCAGATCGGGACATGCCAAACTGTATCGGTATCGGCCGTATCGGATCGGTATCGGCCGTATCGGATCGGTATCGGCCGATACTTTAAACTATGCTTTAAAGAGAACGATGCAGCTGCTGGAAAACAATTGACTCTAATGTCGGACAGTGGCCCCGATTTCAATAGGTCCTTGGTTCGACCTCCTAATGAGAATTGAGGTCCTTGAGTGGGCATTCTTTCGAGTCAGCAAGGAGCAAATTCAGGTAGGTAATCAATCATGTTAGTAGCTAGTTGAGTTCGAGCATATGTTGTTTTTGTCAGTACGACATGGTATTCTCCAATAATAAACAATTCAAAATCATCCTTCAAACTAATAATTAAGCAAATTTCTTCTCTAAAAAATTCACCAAAAAATAATATTTAGAAGCATCTCCAAAATAAAATCAAAGACATAATCTAATAAACTAATAAAGATGTAATTTGTCCTCTCTTATTCTCCAAAGCCAAGTTTACTTATTTTCACTCTGAAAGGTAAGTTTTCTTCTTCTTTCAACTCATTTTCTTCTTCTCTTCTTTCCTTACTATATTTTTCTTCAATCGGGTTCAAAAGAGAGAGGGATACGATCGTTTTAAGGGTGAAAAAAATCTTATCTGATTTTAAAATTTGAAGTTTTAAACTATTGAGTTTAAACCCACAAACTTAAACATGCAAATTTAACCTTTATATCGGTCAAACCAGCTAGTATATCAGTCAAATCGGCTGGTATACTAATCAAATTGACTGATATAATGATCAAATATCGGCCGGTATACCAATCAAACCCGTCAATATACTTTTGGACCGATTTTTCTATCTCGAACACCGAAACCATACCAGTTTCTACTCAAAATTGGTATACCGATCATATAGATTGATATTCGGAACATTGGCATTGTTTGAGGAATTTTCAGCAATGTTATTAAGTGTGCTTGTCCCCTTGCCTTAGGGGTCCGTCTAAGCATTTAAGATGCTATGTCGACGGACACCTTGACTCGTCTTGACTTAAGTGTAAGCCAAATCATGCCATATGATTTATGAATTTGGAACCTAACCTAGGCCCAATAACTTAAACTATAGATATTATTAATAATTCAATACTGACATTAAAGAAGAACGACCAATAGCTTATAAAATCTTCAAGATTCCCTTTCGTTTGTGTCTGTCATAACCCATCAAATCTCATCCTCATCTCTATTTTGACACCCACTACCAAACGCCACCAAGTAAGACTCTTTCTATGAGTTTCCTCTCTGTATATCTCGCTCTCACTTATCGACTATTTTTCGATTTGATGTTTCCCTTCTCTATGTCAAGTTCGTATATCTCGCTCTCACTTACTGCCTCTTTCGTATTGTTATTTCCTTTCTCTATGTCAAGTTAGTGATCATTCTTAATAATTGTTTCTTGATTGAATACTTCATTAAATTGATATTGAAGTCTCAAACCTGTGTACATGGTATTTTATAGCTTTTAAATTATACATTTGTCATACCAATTGGGAGGAAACCACAACACACTTTTAGTAATAAATCACAAGCTTGTCCCAAGTTACATACAATATATAATAGCACTAGTTTTTAGTCTTGAGGACCCCACCCTCGTGTACCTTTATAAGCTCAATTTCCAGTATGGTTTCTTTCATTGAAATTGAGCCCCCAAAAATTAATTAATCCCATAAGCAACATTTTCCTAAACAACTCCAAGGAAAGAGAAGAAACTATTAGATACATTATTGTATAACCCCTCACCACTTGTGAGAGGGGACCGTGTCAAATTGTACTTTATATATACCCTTGGATATTGTTCCCAATAGATAGATTGATTCCATGATTCAAACACTATAGCATAGCAATAATTCTAAATGTTCCTAAAGTTCTCTAAAACCCCATAAATCCCCCCCCCTTGAGGAGTCGAGACAAGCTAACTAACAACATGTACAACATGAGAGATATCCGGACAACTAATAGTAAGATAAATCAGGCTGGCAACCAATTGTCGATACCGATTGGGAAAAAATCACCATCATCATGACGCAACTTGAGATTTAACTTAAAAGGCGAAGATGAAGTACGAGTATCAATACGAGTAGCTTTATCAAGGATCTCGCCAAGAAACTTCTAAGACCACCCAACTTTGTTGGCTTGTTGCTGACATGGGTCTTCTTGTATCTATTCTATTCCTTTCCATTAGACAATATTAGTACTATTCAGATAGTTGGAACCCTCTATTTCATGAGCGAACGAAATACATTAAGGTCGATTGTGACATGTTACTCTCGTATTTTACATCTCGGATGCAAATTGTTGACTTCTTCACAAAGGCTGGTATTGTTCAAAGACATTTGTTCCTTACAGGAAAACTCTTGTTGATTTATCCATTTTGACATTGAGGGGGTTGTTTGTTATTTATTGATTGTTATTCTATGTACATTTTTTTATGTTTTACACTTGTCAAACTCTCGTTTGACGACAACTCTCGTTTGACGACACATCATGAGTCTGAGGGGGTGCTAGAGAGTGGAGACTCTATTGTATAGTCCCACGCCGGTTATGAGATGGGACTGTGTTTGATGGTACTTGTATATATACCCTTGGTCATTGTTCCCAATGTATCGATTGATTCCATGATTCCAACTTAAGCATACCAAGCTTCTTTACTTTATAGTCTAATAATTAACATTTACTGACGAACGTGAATCTTTTATGTACCGTAATGTTTAGTTGGTATAACTAATTATGAATGTCATCTATCTACATAATCGTGGTACCTATGAAGGTGACATCTTTTGTTGCACCCCAACATATAACCCCTTCAAATCTTAGAAGCCAAAGCGGGAGCGGGGGCGGGAGCGGGGGCGGGGAAGCGCGACTACTTAGAAGATTCTAAATTTGGGAGCGTGATGGAAGCGTGCGCTAATAAATTTTTAAGTTACAAAGAGATCTTTCGCATGTTAAATTTTTATGACGTCAAAGTAAGAAATCTTTAGTTTCTTGGTACTTTGATAAATGTGTATTGAAAATATTCCAATTTCTCTCACAAAATTTATGTCATTTTCTAAAATTATGGCCATACTATGGGAAGCGATCATGTCGTCGGGAAAACGAGCTTCCGTCCCCGGGGAAACGAGCTTCCATCCCCGGAGAAACGAAGCTCCCGCATCGGAAAAACGAGCTCCAAACGAGCTCCCAAGTAAGAAACGCCGAATCGAAGGTTCTTACTGAGATTCGTTGACCTCCTAGGAGTTTCTGGCTTCTAAGCTTCAAATTAATTTCATACAAGACTAATATAAAACTAAAGTGATTCACTGTCTTTCGAAATATAAATCTAACAAATTTAAGGACTTCACATCTAAACCCAATCATACTTTGAACAGACGAAACACCAAAATGTCTATCACTCTATGAGCACAAGAACCTATTCCAACGACCCCAAACATTTTATTTTGGGAAACAGTAAGTATATTATATTCGGACCCAAAAAACTTTGATAGAGGCTTTGTTGTTGTTGTTGTTGTTGTTGTTGTTGTTGTTGTCCTTGTTGTGGGTACCATATATAGGAGAGAGTATTACTTCTTTCCTAGGATTTTCCTAATGTGGGACTAAAGTGAAGTCATATTTGGTTGCTAAGTGAGGGAAAGGAAAAGAAAAGTAAACTTGCTCATATGTTAATGGGACCACATGAAACACTTCCATTTTCTTTTCTTTTTCCTCACTTTCCACCAAACCAAAGACAACCTAATCCTAATAAAAATAAAGCAAGATATCTAAAAAGATTTTTTTTTTCTCTTGAAAATGCTCAACATGTTCGTAGTAATCACAACCTGAGCAGGTATTACCAAGGAAGTGTGGGCACTTCAAATATCCGTGCGTGTCCATGTTGAACACATAATGGACACGAAAGACACTCCCAACATATACTAGGACAAGCCAAATTGGTACCTTCTCCGTGTCACTGTTCATGTTGTGTCGTGTCAAATTTGTGTATGGGTAACGTAGAGTATCCGAATCACGCAAAATATATATATATCCCCCAACGTAACAAGAGGAGACTCACCAGAATCGCCATCGGCACGCGGTAAGACGTCTTCCGGTACTCACGTACCACTTGACTAATCTGAGAGTGCGTCCTCCTGCAAGAACCAAAGTACTAAAGATCCACCCAACCAACAAAAAGAAAAGAAAAATGAGAACATTAAATACGCTCACGATGCATAATAAATAGTCGGACAGATCAGCCTCCTCTTAGCCCTAGCGCTCTTTGCGGTGGTCGCCGGAACCTGCTGCCCCACATTACCTGTCAACTCAAGAAATCACGTTATCAACTTTACAGAAATCGGATGCAATCAATAAGAAGTTTAGGGGAAGGGAAGGGGGAGGGGGGATTCGATACCGGAGGGTTCGGGGACGAAGCCACCCCCATGTGCGAGGGGATCGAGGGGTTGGGGGACAGCGGCGGGGCGGTGGATCTGGTGCTGCTGCCACGCTAGCGTGGAGCAGAGGAGGGAGAGGGACTTCCCGGTGCCGGTGGGGGACTCGAGGAGGGCGTGGCTGTGGCCGTTGCGGCGGGCGCGGTCGAGGGTGGAGATGACGCGGCCCATGAACGCCAGCTGGGAGCCATAGGGCTTGTACGGGAAGTCCACCGGCACGCCGGAGATCCGGTAGATGTTGCTTTTGCTGCTGCTAGACTTAGGGTTAGGGTTTGGGTTTGAGGGAAGAGGAGAAGAATCCATTGCTGCTTCTGCTGCTGTGGGAGGAGGAGTGGAGAGTGTTTCCATTGGAGTGAGCGAGGGGGGTGTTGAGGGGAGGTATGGAGTGGTGTTTCCTGTTTTGTTTTGGCGGGAAAATGTCGAGATTTGGGATTTTTGCGCGCGGTGATTTTAACTGTAGCCGGCTAGCGAGCTGGAATCACATCACACATTTGGAAATACCAATCCGCTCCAAAGTCGTATCCGTGTCCGTAACTTACACAAAACGGATACTCTACAATGAAACAGGACAATCAAAATTACTAGCAACGATTTTAAACTGAGACTTTGAGCATCTTCAACCCTATTGTCTTATTTTGTGCTGTAATTCCTATGTGCCATGAGCCACACAATAATGTCTTTCCTATGTGACAAGATTATATTCACACAAGCCAATGAAATTGAAAAGTGTTCTTCAATACAAAGATATTGAGAAGACAATAAAAAAAAAAAAAATTCAACTTTCAAAACAAGTTATTTACTTCTTCTTTTTTATAAATTTTTTATTCATAATTGATATGGAAGTAAATCATTGTGAAGTCCATTGTCTAGATCTAGACAACCAACTTCACATTATCCTTGTCATGTCATTGTCATATCAACTTCACAACCAACTTCACATTTGCATTGGAGAAGAATTTTTGAAATATGAAATTGTGATTCCTATGTGGCAAGTATTTTTTCCAAACTCACAACAGGGTTGGAGTGCTCTTAGGGGACTTTGGTACACGAATTTTTTTATACTTTCAGACAAATTTATGGTGAAAAATATTCCTATGTTTGATTTATATTAAAAAATTAATAAAAATTTATGAATATCCGGATAATCTACGAAATATGGGAATCATATCTCTTAAGAATAGGTAGATTTGTTTTTTTTCTTTGCCCGGGCAAAAAAATAATTTTCTTTTAGTTTTGCCCTTTTTGTTTTTCATTTTTTTTTTTTTTTTTTCGCTTTTTCGTTTTTTTTTTTAAGAATTTGTGAGTATATTTTTTTTTCCATAAGCCAAAAAAAAATTTGTTGTTTTTCCCTTTTTTTAGATTTTTTTTTTCGATTTTTTCAATTTTCCTTCTTTTTCAGTTTTTTCCCTTGTTATCGCTTTTTCAGTTGTTGTTTTTTCATTTTTTTTTTTATCATTTGTTTACCTTTTTGTTTTTTTCCATATTTTTTTTGTTCTTTTTTCGGTTTTTCGCTTTCTTTTTCCTTTTTTCGAACTTTTCATTTATTTCAAATTTTTCTTTCCTTTTTTTTCTTTGGGAATATTTATATAGTCGCCAAACATTGGAATATAATTTTTCAGGGAATTAATTAGTTACTTGTAATTTGATATCCAAAATATAGAATTTCGGTCTATATAGTATACCGCATACCAAATGTCCCATTATTGTTATTCATTACAATAATAGACTATGTTCATGATCTGAATCTCCCCTAGCTAAAATATAGTGTTGTACATTATATGAATTGGCTAACTTTAGGAGCTTGTTGATGGTAACTGAAACTCCAACCCGATTTTGAACTACAGGGTTAATGTTGATTCCAAAAGAACCAAATAATTTAACAGTTATCATTTTGAGTATAGCTCCAACTGAATCTAAAACAAAAATAAGTAGTGGCATGCCTCGTTCCAAAAATACAGCGAGCCGATAACGTAATTAACATCCTAAGCTACGTGCCAAATATAGTACATGTATTTGTAACACGATTATCGCCTGTCCAGTTATAGGATAAGAGTATAGGGCAATACTAAACCATTGACAACGTAATAAATAATTACAAACACAACCTCTTAACAATCTAAAATTTACAATCTAATAAGTCTAAGTTTTGTCTCCAAAAGAGATTATACATATAATTATACATGAACACAAGATAAGATTATTTTTCTACCCTCAACATCCTTTACTCTTCGGACTCATCCACACTATATATTGGGGGTATCTCATCCTCAGCCAAGCTTTCGTCTAGTGGACAAAAACTAGGTCATCAAAGCCATACAAGTCATTGGTTCAAGAAAGGTGAAATAAATAAAATAAGATAATATGATTACTGAAGATTAAGTACAAGTTCAAATGAAGAATTAGAATTGAATAAACTCTAAGTACATGATATAATATTGATTGAACAATATTATATAATGATCTTAAGTCTAATGATCCATCTGAGTCAAAACTATTTTCTAAGTCCTAATAATCACTAAACAATCACAACACAAAATTATCTTTATGATGATGCAAATATAGATAACGTGTTTTGATCTCACCCTTGAGTACTTCAAAGGCAATAATCTCGTTACCAGTGATCAGGTTGTGACAGGTAGGCACAGTTCTTAGTAGTCCAGCCACTCATCTCTAGGAGCAAAATTATATATATATATATATATATATATATATATATATATATATATATATATATATATATATATATATATATATATTTGACTTTTATCGAATTAAGGTAAACATTTACATATTCACAAGATTCAGGTTAGGGAGGTGATCTAAGCATTCATACACTCACAACGTAAGGCCTTGCGAAGGAGTTACAGGTACTGATCAATTTTTTTTAATTATATTGCCAAGATTTTATATGATGTGATCCAAAATGTTCTATCTCGTCCAATGCTCAATTCTACAATCACAATCAATCATAAGTCTATTATTTAAGTTTATGATTTGGTACGATACTATATCATTTAAGATTCAAAATTAGGCTATGTTCTAAAAAAATTAGAATTTCGGACATAGTCTTCTTTGTATTTCGAGCTCCAAATGCAATAATATAAACAACCCGGAGCAACTCTCCGTAGAATTCACTTAGTGTCACGACCCGCACCCGAAAAATCAGGCATGAGTCGTGGGTACGTCCAGCCTACGCCGCAGCATCGGCGGTAGAACGCTGTCTAGGTCTACTATCTAGCTAACAATCTCACGCAATCAATATATATACCTGTCAAGATCTCAACTCCAAACGGAGGAGCAATATCATAATGATAACACAAGTACTCAACCACGAATCTAAGTACAATAAGATAACAAAGAAGTCCAACAACTACAAAGTCTAAACAACTACTACTAAAACAACCAAAACAACAATAATAATAATACAACATC